>JAULBS010099097.1:0-49724 GCA_032355785.1 Symmetromphalus regularis | reverse complement strand
CAACTTTTTTATGTTCAGTGTTCAGGAACTGGCCATCTCCTGACAATTGTACAACTTTTTTTGGGTGGTACATGTGTGTCTCCATGGGTTAGGTATGATAGAACAAACAGGGACTCCTTAAATACCCTGTTAGATGGTAAAAACCAAAACCTATGAAAAAAAGGGGGAAGGTGTTACAAAGATAGCCTTTTTTGAAAGTGATGGTAGGGTGATAAACCCCTCCATGTATAATGAATGAATGGTGAAGTCATTTTGTACTCTAGACACCCCATTGGAATAAGACTTCTTTTTAGGCCCATGTGTGATATATTTTTTGTACTGAAGGGTTAACTTTGAGACTTTCCTGCTGGTTGACACAAAATTGGCCAAAAGTGGTTATGTACGGGACACAAATACAGCAATAGGAAGAAACTGAAGGAACGTAGGCCACATTTTTAGGGTTGCACATCCTAGACAATACCTGGGATTAGACATAAATGGAAAATTCCATAATAACACATGCACATCTCTGAGATTGACCCCTGTTACAGGCATTTTTACAAAAATGGCGAATTTTCTTGAAACACCCCATATGCACTATTGTTAAGAAATAAATGTGCCATATTATTAATGAATATAACGTATAACATGGACTTGCATTTTATGCATTAGTATCATGATAGCATTAATTTCAAGATGTGCAGTATTTAAAGATTTATCATCATGATTATCAGGTCTGCAAATAATTATTTTTGCTCTGCAATCAAAATGTCTGATATCAGTGAATTTGTCACAATTTAATGTGCACAATTTAAAATATAATTATTTACAACTAAGATTTTAACTGTATGTTTTTTATTATTTGTGCAGTATAATTCTTATAAGCATATGACCATGTTGTTATTTTTAACAGGAGGCCGACTCACGGGAACACAGTGTCACATTCAAAGGACAAGAGTATTGTATAGGTGACTTTGTGTATGTCGAACCTAGGTAAGTATCTGTAGCAGAGTAATGTGATATATACTTATTGGTTAATTGGTTACAAGTCTTAGTTGTACACTGCAGTCGCAACATTGTCTGAATTTCAAGGACTGTATGTCTGTACCTTTGTGTAATGTATAATGTTCTCTTGCATAGAAAGTGTATCACAGCCTCACATCATGTTGATGAATATCTCTTATAGGGAAAGTGTATCACAGCCTCACATCATGTTGATAAAACTAATTATCTCTTGCAGGGAAAGTGTATCACATCCTTACATCATGTTGATAAAACTAATTATCTCTTGCAGGGAAAGTGTATCACATCCTCACATGTTGATAAAACTAATTATCTCTTGCAGGGAAAGTGTATCACATCCTCACATCATGTTGATAAAACTAATTATCTCTTGCAGGGAAAGTGTATCACAGCCTCACACCATGTTGATAAAACTAATTATCTCTTGCAGGGAAAGTGTATCACAGCCTCACATCATGTTGATAGAGAAATTCTTGACAGACAGTGCTGGTGTTCCCAGCATGCAAGGCAATTGGTTCTATAGGCCGAATGAGACATATCACCTAGCTACCAGGAAATTCCTAGAGAAGGTTAATGTCTGCGTGTTTGATTTATATATATATATATATTGAGAAAAATCAGTTTGAAAGGCATCTCAAATTTTTTGACTTTAAAACTTAACAAAACAATAAAATAATATAACGGTATGAACAAATTAATATTATTTTTGGGTTCGAAGGGCATTTTTAGTAGGTGCATGATTTGTGATCTAGAAATGTGTAAAAACTGAAGACAAAAACTGTAAATTACGTTTGGTCATTCGTATTTATGGTCAGATCGCTGACATTCAACACCATATACAAGTTTTGTCTGTACCGGTTATAACTTGTACAGAACTATATCTCGATTTTGACACAATTAAAAATTAAAAAATATTTTATTAAGATTTCAGGCCACACGAATTAATGAAAAAAAACTACATTTAAAAAAGAAAGTTCTGTCTGGTACATTACAAGTTAACAAAGGTCCTAGCTGAAAAAGTAGTTGACATTGATATCTACCATCTTGTCTAAATTTTATCATTTGTAAAGCATCATTTGTGAAGATATGACGTTGAACAGCCAGTGTGATTCTTTCATTGTCATGAGTTTTTCATGGTTGGTGGATCAGTCAAAATTCATTGTTGTCTTTTAAGATGATTTGGACCCATGACTGCCAGAATTGTAAATCTGCATAACCTATTCATGGGTTACATAATTTTTATTTTAAGTAATCTTTATTTTGTGTAACTCATTTACAAAATATGTTATGTTAACGGTTATAAGTAATCAATTATTGACTGATTTCATGGTTAAATGGCTACAATTTAAAAGTAAAAAATCCAAATAATTGAGACTGAAAATGATTTAGTAATGCTGCTGTAATTGGTTTGTATATATACTGAACAGCAAAAGAAATGCAAATTTAATTTGCAATGTTTGGTTGAATAAAAGTTTACCATATTTTGATGTTGGATGTTTTGCTTACTAGAGGTATGTACAGAGAAGTGTAAAGTATACACGGCATGAGTTTTATGGTTTTAAGAATTTTTCATCTAATTTAATTGAACTGGATCTGAACAAACATTTGTATTTCTTTTACTGTTCGGTATATATTAGGAAAAAGTTGGAAGTAACCACAGTGTGACCCCCCAATAGCCAATATTTACGTTTGTGCTGGGGATCATTAAATAAATAAATAAGCATTGTATTGCAGTATACTTATTTTCACAAAATTGTCATCGCAGTGTCATAACAAAATGATTTAGTGACAGCAAGTGTCTTTATAAATTAGTCTGTATTTCAAGAGCTTTTGTGATTCTGAAAGTGACATTGTAATTGGTTATGTTTTAGGAAGTGTTTAAGAGTGAAAGTGTGACCACCATTGCACTCACACAGATCATTGGTCGGTGTCACGTAATGTTTGTGAAGGACTACTTCAAGATGAAACCACAGGTAAGTTTTATAGTTCTCAGTTTCATATGCAGAGATAGAACTGTCCTTCAGTAAAAAACACCTAAAAATTGTCGACTAAACCACTTAGTACAGAAAACTGACGAAAGGAAATAGGAAAGAAATTGGGGAGAAAAACCTGGATTTCTTGAGAAAAAGGGAAGTTCCATCCCTGCCCTGCCTATGATATAGACAAACCACTGCTTCACATTGTTTTAATCACTGACCTTAGTTTCTAAACATTATAATATAAAAATCGCTTTCTCTGTCTCTTATAATTTTCTTGTTTTGAATATGAGTCAGAATTTGTTATGGTGTACTAAAAATGCAGCAGTGAGAATATGATAATATGTATCAAATATGATAATGAGTAACGATTGTCCATATCTTTCTGAGTAAAAATGTGTCCTATTTAGAATTAATTTTGCAAAGTCTAAAATCAGTAATGTTAAGTTCATTCTAACAAATTCAATTTTTATCAATATAGACACCAATTTATTTCATACATAAATAATTGTTGACAAATGGAATGTTTTTTTATATTACAGGAAATACCTGATAAGGACGTATTTGTGTGTGAGTCCAGATACAATGCCAAACATAAATGCTTCAAAAAAATAAAGGTAATAACAGTTTTAAGTTAATAATAGGGCATTTTGTTCTTAAGGCTATTTTGACATTTTCCAATAAATAACTTTGTGTTCATATGTAACAGAAAACATTTAAATAAATATATTTTGTATAATAAATCATCTAGAATCATTAAATTTTGATTTGTTAATATAATATCACTTACTTAAATTTTATGGTTTTTAATGATTTACATTGTTTATAAACAAATCTTTTATTATAAATATTTCAATAAATAAGGAACATACTTTTGTATCCCTTAATTAACTGCATTCTAACAACCTGTCATTGTTTTGAGAGAATCATTGTTTTGAGAGAATTACTTCAGTTTTTAATAATTGATGAATTTTGCTTCAGAATTGGCCAGTAGTTAAGAGTGAAAATATCCAGATAGTTTTGCGAGAAACTCCGCTGTCTCAGATTCGAGTGGCTTCTATGTTTGCTGACAAGACTCCGTGTGACGTTTTAGAGGAAGATGATGGCCAGACAAGTGTGCTGGATAAAGCCCGTATTGTAAGAAATCATTTTACAATAGGAAACACATTCAGTATGCAAACCTGTGTACCTGATAAAAATCATTTTACTAAATAGAATATCAAATAGTTTAATTTTTGAAATGGGTTTAGAAGGTTTGGGGTTTTTTGGTTTCAATTCTAGATTCATTAAATAAAATTGTTGTCAAGCCGTTTGTAAAACATAATCATATATTTTCTAAGAATTCAAATATGCAAACCAAATAAATTGGGGTTAACTGTTTCTTGCATTAAAAACAAAACTGACAATTGTTTTGTTGCAACTGTTACTATTTCCAATATGACAGTAACCATAAATTTTTGAGCCTCACTGGTCCAGTGGAAGGACATCAGACTCCCAAGCTGAAGACTGTGGTTGAAAGACAGTCACTTGACTACTTGTCAAAATTACCAAATGTTTGACATCCAATAACCAATGATTGATAATTGAATGTGTTCTAGTAGTGTCGTTAAACAAAACAAAAACAAGCTACCATAAATGTAATGTCTCAATGAATCCAGTGTGAGTTACTGAATATAATGGTACAAAATACCAAATATCTTTTGTTTTTCTTTAACAGCACCTCTAGAGCATATTCATTTATTAATCATTTGGTAATTTTGACAGTCAAAATATGAACCAGCCTTCGACAGGTTTTGAACTACTGTCTTCAGTTTGAGATTCCGACCACTGGACCACTTAAAATCCCATACTTCAAATACCGTATTTTCCGGACTATAAGAACTACTTTTTTTACATTGGATTACAGAGTGCGCTTTATACGATGCTGCGGTTTATTTATGAATTTTATCCTCGAATATAGACTTGATCATGAAGGTTCGTTTCTCGAACATTCATTTTTAAAAATAAAATCCCACCTTTTATCACTCAAAGTATTGTTCTTATTCCTCTATAGCAAATACATTGCACTATTTTATGATGAATACTGTTCTTGTGAGTATTTAGAGGACACCAATGCTTTGATGAGTGTCACTGGGAAGTGTAGTGTGATGCACATCAAAGAGTACTGTTCTTGTGAGTATTTAGACGACAAACTCTTTGATGAGTGTCATTGGCAAGTGTAATGTGATGCACTTTAGATGTACACACATTAATGGTCGTTATCACATGACACAATTATAAACTGGGCTAATTGTACAGAGCTGTTCTATAACAATAACAACAATTATAATTTAATAAATTATTCTCTGCAACTATTCTTTTGAAAGTAATGGTACATCATTTGAAAGTTATGAAACAATGTATAAAACATGAACAATCAGTTTCGGTACACTAACCTCTTCAGATTTTTGCACATGGCATGCCTGTACTGTTACTGAGAAACACGTAATCAGTTGTGAGTATTTGTTACTTCCGTACGTTCACGCCATGTAATCGTACTAGAAAAAATAAAACTTCAAATATTTTTCTTTATTTTGCAACTAATACTATATTACGAATAATGAGTTATGAATTTCTTTGTCGTATAGCGGGATTATAATTTTTTTTTTTTTTTTTACATATTGACCTATTTTGTTGAATTGAAAGCCACACCAACAACAATTATTTATTGTTTGAATTTAAGAGAGAATAAATCTCTTTATTATTATTTAAATACAAACAATAATTAATTGCAAATGTTTGCGACTCTGTTTTAACCACAGCTTATTTAAAGGTGTGGTTTATGTATGGATGGAGTTAGAATTTGGTCCCCAAAATGGGGTGTGGCTTACACACCGGTGCATGAAATAGCCCGGAAGATACGGTATATAAAAAATATGGATTACCGAGTTGATGCATGCATGTCTTCAAACTGTATACTGAAATTCCAAACATGTGAGTGATTTTCTGTAAATAATATACTTGTTTGTTTTCAGACGGTGCTCAGTGAACAACTGCCGGAAGACAATAACACTAACTATGAGCAGTATGTGGGGGCAAACGGATGTTTCAAACTTGGTAATGATTCTCATTATACCAGCAGATTATCAGTTTTAAATATTTAAACATAAACTAGAGCATACGAATGGAATCCATGTCCGTCTCCCAAATTACACCTTTTTTCCTCTTTCAGTCATTTACATCCTATTAATGCCCCACCTTCTCCAGTTTAAATTCCATGCTATACAATTATAGCCAACCAGTAAAAATCCGAATGTCACTTATTATTTGTTAACCCTTTCAAGACTGATTTACTTTTGGCCCAGATTGAGCTTATTTTAAAATATTTAAACTTTCTACAAAAGCACTGAATCTGACTGTTTCAGAACCATCATTACTTCATTCAACCGTTGAATGTTCGCAATCTCTGCGGTAGCTTTAATCTTAATTATTATTATTGATTTTGTATGAAGGGACATAACTCCATGCAAGGGGATATAACTCTTGTATAAAAGCTAGCTGTGTATATTGTATGTAAAATGCATACTGAAGGGAACTGGAACTTTCCCATAGACAGGATAACACATCTATTTTGTCATATTTCACCGTAACAATGTGGTACACCAGAAGCTAGACTAAGTTATAAATTATACTAAATATTATTAGCATTATATTGAATGACTAAATTCATTGTCTTGATTCCTTTATTTGTGATATGTGATGCAGAATATACAGTGTGCTATAAGTAGTATGTCATGTTTTGCTAATTTAATACTAAATTGTTAATTTCAGGTGACTTTGTTTATGTCCGATCTGATAGAGAGAAACCTCTTCTAGCACGCATCGACAAACTCTGGACAACTCCGAGGTATAAATATTTTTGAAATACATTTGTGATATATCTCCATTGTTAAAAACAAATTGGAGGCTTGTTCACATTTTGACTATGTTTCAAAATTAACAAATGTTTGAAATCTAATAGCCGATAATTAATAAATCCATGTCCATTAGTGGTGTCATTAAACGAAACAAAAACTGACAAAATCAACTCATTGCAGAAATTAGGCTAAATTCAATAATAAAAAAGTACACAATAAAACCTCATTAGTGTGTATATTTTAAATTGTGTACAGTATACTGTGTGGTCGAAACATTTTCTTTAATATCCAGCACAAATTGATTGATGTCAGACATTTTAGCTGGCAGAACAAAAATAATTATTTCCATACCTGTCTGTGGACCCATTTGCAGTTTGAGCTATTTTCTGTTGCAACCAGTGGTCCACAACTGTTTCATCAAAGGCCGTGGTATGTGCAGTCCTGTCTGTGGGACAGTGCATATAAAAGACTGCCTGCTGCTTATTGGAATAGTAGCCTATGTTGCAGCAGCGGGTTTCTTCTAAATACATATGTCAGAATGACCATATGATTGACATCCAATAGCCAATGATAAGATAAAAATCAATGTGCTCTAGAGACGTCATTAAATAAAACAAACTTTAAAAGTGGAAGTGTAATGTTTTAAGAATGTTTTTGTGTTACAGTGGTGATGCTTTCTTCTTTGGTCCGTGGTTTGTCCATCCGTCTGAGATCCAGCACTCGCCAACTCGTCTCTTCTACAAGAGAGAAGTGTTTCTCAGTTCCATAGAGGACACCAACTCTTTGATGAGTGTCACTGGGAAGTGTAGTGTGATGCACATCAAAGAGTACTGTTCTTGTGAGTATTTAGATGACACACTCTTTCATGAGTGTCATTGGGAAGTGTAGTCTGATGCACATCAAAGAGTACTGTTCTTGTGAATATTTAGACGACAAACTCTTTGATGAGTGTCATTGGCAAGTGTAATGTGCTGCACATCACAGAGTACTGTTCTTGGGAGTATTTAGACGACAAACTCTTTGATGAGTGTCATTGGCAAGTGTAATGTGATGCACATCTTAGAGTACTGTTCTTGTCAGTATTTAGACAACACCAACTTTTTGATGAGTTTCACTGGAAAGTGTAGTGTGATGCACATGAAAGAGTACTGTTCTTGTTAGTATTTAGATGACACCAAATCTTTGATTAGTGTCATTTGCAAGGGTAGTGTGCTGCACATCAAAGAGTACTGTTCTTGTATTTAGAAACTCTTTGCTGAGTGTAGTTGGCAAGTTTAGTATGCTCCACATCAAAGATTACTGTTCTTGTAAGTATTTAAGACAGTGTTCTGTTTTCAAATGCAGTGATGTTATCAGCATTTTATATGAATTAATGTTAATGACTGTCACAGCATTGACGTCCAGCAGTTATGTATGTTATGTTTTTGCATTTTGCTCCCTTTATCAGATAGATCAGACTGTGGCGATAACAAAATGCAGATGTACATCTTGGTGCAAAAACTATACATGGTTCTGACAGGACCACTGTTTTTGGTATTATACATCCAGTATGCAAATTATTCAAGAAAGATTAGTATGCCCTTGAGGGCTCCTAAACCCAGGAGCATGGGAGGTGGTGTGTTGGTGGGGGGGATTAGGGAGGATCTATGTAAACTGGTAGAGCATTCATTTGAGGTGCTTTGGTCTTAGGATTGTACTCGGTATCCCCACCCCAAACATTTCTTATTGGTATGGATTTGGTTTATTTTTATCACTGTGTTCACACTGAATGTTGTATTTTTCAGCTCGACTGACCGAGTATGCAGAACAAGATGTTTACGTTTGTGAGTCCAAGTACCTGGAGACTGAGAAGTCGATCAAGAAACTTGGCAAGGGACTTAAGGTATAAATGGTTTATACAAGTAACCTGTAAAATTCCACAAATGAGATGTAAAAGGTTGGATCAGGGTGACAAATTTACATCATGTTCATGACATGGTCCCAAAATCAGTTGTATTCTAATTACATTGTGTTTTGAAACAAAAATGTAACAGAAGTGTAACAAATAACACCATAATCAAATCTAAATCTCATGTTTGAGACTAGCCAGTGTTTCCTATTTTGCTTTGAAGTGAATCTGTGTAAGATTATTATGAACCAAACATTTTTAGGATAACATTTGCTGTGATTGAAAATATGAGTGACTTGTAACACTTGTAATAAATTGGATGAAATAACATGCACCTGCATTCCTAGGATCAAATCCCTTTGATGGACTCATTTGGTTTTTTTTCCACATCTCAGTCAGTGCGCCATGCCTGGTATATTAAAGGCCATGATTTTGATCGCCTGTCTAAAGGAAAGTGCATATAAAAGATGCCTTGCTGCTAATTAGAAAGAGTAGCCTATGTTGAGGTAGAAAGTTCCCTCTGAAGAATTATAGTGTTTCACATCCAGTAGCTGATGATTAGTAAATCAGTGTTCTTTTGTGGTGTCTGTTAATTAAAAAAAAGTTTTTTTTATGTTTTTGATTATTTTCTTTCTTCCAGAAACATACCCTGACACCCAAGGTTACAGATGATGAGATATATTTCTTCAGAAAATTGATTTCTCCACAAAAGGTAAGTTTTTTCATTAAAAAAAAAAATTCTCAGGGCTTAAAGGAAATGTAAGAACAGAATATATGATTAAAGTGATGAAGCAATAGACATTTTAATGATATATTTAACCTGGTATGTGGTTGAATATTATTTAACCAACCATCAGTAATGAATATTACTTTTTATTTTTATAACTTAATGCTTGATTGGTTGGATTTTATCAATTAATTCTGTTTCTTTTTGTTTCTTATTATAATAATTAGCAGTGATCCGGTGTATTCCTACAGAATAAAATTATCAATGAAATTTACAGACTAATGGAGATGGTTCCTGGAACCAACATTCAAAACTAAAGGAAAAAAGTTCAATTTTTTTTCCATTAAATTATGCGACTGAATTTAATTTATATGAATTTGCGTTAATTATTTTTGCATTCATGCAAGTATGAACCGTAAAAATATTTTATAAACTTTTGTATGACCCAATAGGCATAGTTAGGCTACAACTGGTTTATCAAAGACCATGGTGTGTGCTATCCTGTCTGGGATAGTGCATATAAAATATCCATTACTGCTCATCGGAAAGAGTATCCAATGTGGCAGCAGTGGGTTTCCTCTAAATACGTATGTCAGAATGACCACATGATTGACGTCCAATAGCCGATGATAAGATAAAAATCAACGTGCTCTAGAGGCGTCGTTAAATAAAACAAACTTTACTTTACAACTGGTTTAAGAAAGAACTTGGTATGTGCTATCCTGTCTGTGGGATAGTGCATATAAAATATCCCTGGCTGCTATCAGAAAGAGTAGCATATGTGGTGGTAGCAGAATATCAATTGCATAACCCCTAATAGCCACTGAATAAACAATGTGCTGGGGTGTTGTTAAACAAACAGTTCTTTCATTTTTTTCACAATTTTCGGACACACCTTGTTTTCATCTGTTATATAATGTTTTTCTGTTCCAGGAACCATCTCCATTACTGCTGCGATCCTCCGATGACCAGTTCAGCATGGACATGGAGGACTCGCAGGATGGACATACAGACGTCGATCACAGCATGAACATGTCCTACGAAGACTCAACGCCAACGCCTGAAGTGAAAACGAAAAAGGTTGGGAAAGTAAGATATACTTGAAAATACTAAGCACGGCATGGCCTGGGTGTAGGGTGTGAGTTCAGATATAAATAATAAAAATAGTTTGATGTGCATTCTAATTGTGTCTATTTAGAAATAGGAGAGCAATTTATTGCTCACCTGAAAATCATTTTAGTCGAGAAATCTCAAAATGAAAAGAGCAGTCAATTTTCACATTTTTAGGCCATGGGATTTCATGGTAACGATCATTACTGGTAGCGTATCAGTACCATGTCGTCAAAGTCACAAAATAGAAAGTTTATTTCCCATGATTTTCGTATCACTGCTGTGTTATTTTGGATTATCACAAAACGGTTTTCGATGGGTTCCCATGATCCAAAAGGAAGGAACCGAAAAAGTGTTTCCCATGAAATTTGAAATTCTGTGGCCTGCATTGTGCAGGTAAAATGAAATGATGGAAAGCAACTTTAGAAACACCTGCCACTCTTCATTTTTAGGTGAATTTGAGGTGATTGAGACTATTTATATGTCAAAATATCTTTTCATAATGTCAATTTTATCTTAAGGCTCAGGAACCTTTCCCACTTAACATTAATATGATGTGAATGCACATCAAACACAGTTATATCCTGTAATGACCTGGTTTGGCTTTTTCTGCATGAGTTCAGTATTCAGAATACCGAAGTTTAATGAATATACCACGGTTTGTATGTTCTGTTGTCCACACTTTGGCACATCAATGAAATAACTAGGTAATAACATGGTTTTATTGTTTAAAATATCTTCAATATGTTTACTGCAACACAGAACTAAACAAACTGTGATCTTTGTTTTATCAGTTTAGATTTTGAAAACGCCAAGATCTACTAAATAAACACTGATTGCTTGATATAAGTTATGCTTTTTTGTGGTATTGGTGGTGGAAGAATTTTATTTAATAATAATTCTATGGGTTTTATACTAACACAATCTACAGTTGAGTGCAGTTAAGGTGTTCATAGAAAATTTAGGTCATGTTATAAATTTGTGGATAAAATTTAGTTTTCATGAATTTTAAGAAATTATTTTGTATTTTAAAAATAACTGGTAGTCTTAAATTATGTAGTTATGTCATAGAAATTTTATGATTTTAAAGACTTGTAAAGATCTGTGAGTCATTTATTTAACAACCCTGCAGATTTAATCCACTAGTATGTTTAACTTTCTGTTATTTACAGCTATTTTCAGACTATGATCTTTATGCACAGGTGATATTAATATTCACAAAGTTTAATTTAGTTATTTGTCTTGTTTGAAATACTGACCAGTTACCTTTTTGTTTGTTTTACGGACTGCGGAAAGGTTTGACAATCATTTCATTATGTTTGTGTTCAGTTTTTAACTGATTTTATTATAAAAGTGTTACTATTTTGTTCTCTTTACTTAAATATTTGACAAATTTAGATGGCTGCAGAATGGATGTAGTTCAAAATTGATTCTCTTTAAGATAATCTGTAAGACTTAGGTTTAGCCTATGAGAATCAGGTTTAACCTGTAAGAACTGGATTTAACCTGTGAGAATCAGGACTTGATCTCGCTACTGTTTTGTGAAATACTACCCATAAATTGGCATAATAACATTTTTAATGTTGTGTTTTGTTCATTTTTAGAATTTAAGTTTTCTCTGTTATATTTTGTGTTTTTGTTTGCAGGTAACTAGATTGTGTTACATGTAGTATGTGTTCTGGAATTAAATGTAGTACATCATGGCTGTCAAAGTACTTTAGGTTCTTAATTTGATGCAAGATAGATGTAGATGCCATACATAGTAACTTGTGAATCATGAATATAGTGTCTTAATCCGCATACATATATTTCACCATTATCTCCCAAAAACAACATAATTATACTGAAAGTGTACGGAGGCAGGTATTTTTTGTTTATTTCTTTAAAAAAAAAAAATTATTATTATTATTTTTTGATCACTAAATAATAGATTAAATATATCTATGGTTAAATAAGAATGTATATCAAATTTCACTGATAATGGACATATGTATTCTACAAATAGTGTAATTGTTTAAGCACTGCCCAGCACAAAAATGTAAATATCAGCTTTTGGGAACAAACTTTGGTTACATGTAAATCACTTTTTAAAAAATAATAAATGTAATATTTATTTGAAGTGAAAACTCTACATTAATGAGGATATTTTGTTTGCTTTTTTTATTTTTATTTAATGATACTACTAGAGCATATTGATCTATTAATAATTGGCATCTGGGTGTGAAACATTTGAAAATACTGACACTTGGTCAGATGTGAGCCAGCCTCCAATGGGTTAATGAGGATTTTGAAACACTTTAAAGTAAACTTAATAAACACCCCACATCTGAACTTTTTTAACCACTCTGGGTGCTTAGTACATTGATTACGGTAGTTGACAAGACTGTCAGACTTGCATCCTATATAAATATATTGAGTTCTGTTTGATTTTAGCAAGTACCGGATTCCAATACATGCCTAAAATAGAGCTATGTATAACATACACTTGTTAAGGAATTTTTATATGGGAAAATGCTATAAATTCTTGTTTGATATAAATAACATTAGTGGATCCAGAGGGGGTTTATGATTAAATAAAAATGTGTACCGAATTTGTAAATTTACCTCATAAAAGACCCCCCTCCATTTCAAGAATAATTTTTTTTTATATATATATTTTTAGAGTGAAAGGACGTGAAAATTAACAATTTTTCCCCAGTCCTATTCACACATCACATTTGAACCCCCACCCTCACCCCTCTTTCATCCGCACCTGAATAATCAATGATTAATATGAAATAGAATACAAATGAAGGCATAGTCACACATAGAATAAACATTTTATTAATGTAAATTTTAATTATTTTAAAAGAATTTTGAAAGGTAACAGCTCATTGATAACGTGCATTCTAATTGTAGTTTATCACATTTTGTTTGTATACTACAATTTCTTTGCATGGTGAATATTACTAATCTGCATGAGATTGCATTAATTATGTAACAAAGCACATTTTCCTCAGTTTTAACAATTCAGGAAGCAAGGTGTGATTTACTGTTTATCTTGTGTAATCTAGGTTAAGAATCCAAACAGACGACAGCCAAGTGGTTACATTGTGTTTGCTGGAGAGTGTCGCAAGACGATTGCCAAGGAGAATCCGGAAGCAACATTTGGAGACATCAGCCGATTAGTCGGAACCAGGGTAGGTCATGTAAAAAACAACCTGAAAACCGAGAACATAACATTTTATATATAAGTATTCTTTATCAACATTTTAGCCTGTGGTTGAATAGTCCCCAACCCTAAAACCACCATACTTTAAAAAAGGAACTGTTTTTCATCCATCTATCCATTTTCAAGTTGCATCTTAATTTTTACTTTATGTGTCAAATTATTTTATAAAATAATTTGATCAGTAAATAAAATATACTGCTAATTTTGGTATCATTTGTGTGTGTGGCAATATTTATCTTTTTGGCATTGTAATTAATTTTTCCATTTGAATTAAAAAAAATAAAGATGTTAGATTTTTAAACATTCTGAAAGTCTAGAAAACATTTTTTTTTAAATTATATTTTTGTTTTAATTAGTCCAAAGAAAGTGTTCATTTGACAAATGACTACTGCTTCATGTTCAAAAAGAAAGGAATGTTTGTTTAATAACACCCCAGCATACTGGATATCAGACACGCAGTATTTGTGTCTAATGGTCTTCAGAAGAAACCCCTTACTGTCACATGGACTATTTTCAATTAGAAGCAAGATGTGTTTTATATATCTATGCATCTACTCTCAGACAAGATGGTACATATCGAGGTCTTTATTAAATCAGTCATGAATCACTGTCTGGAATGCAAAATATCCCAATGTGTCTGCTGAAAGAGACCAATCTGATGACCAATTACACTTCAGGCAGATGCTCTATCCAAAATTGGGAATAAAAAAACATATTGCTCCTTTTCTTTATTTAACCTTTGAGAACATCCCATTTTCCAGTCCTAACAGTGCCTCTTTTTATATGTCATCATCTTGCTATCATCCCAAAATCAGATTTTTCCTAACTTTAAATTTATCCTTTATTTTCAAGACTGTAATATTTTTGTTTAGTGGCGAGCACTAATGGATGAAGAAAAGAAAATCTTTGAAGAGAGAGCAAAACGGATTTCTGAAGAGATGCAAGCCAAACAGCAGGAGGCTGACCGAGCATTCAATGAGACCTTAAACAGATCGCAGAGTCCATGGGAAGGTGGGCGAATGTCTCCAGGTTCGTTCAGTGTTGTCATATCTATGTTTAGGCCAACCAGTTTCTTACTTGTGCCCATTGTGTGTGGTTAGCAAAAGCCATTGACATTTCCTGACCATCGAACAAGACTGGGAAGTTCTTGCCGTCTCCCTCTAGGTGAAACCACTCCTTATGTTTTTGGTAGAGCCTCTCCTTCACATTTCTTTTCCATGTAATGGACTTCCTTAGTGATGGCAGCAGGCTTCCTAAGTTTGATCTCTCCATCCCCAGTTCCTTCTTGGGGTTTGTGGGTCCCTGTCCCATTTTTTCCCAGTTCTAATTACATAGCATGTTTGTGACAAAATGCAGAGAATCTTGAAAACGATCAAGAAATTGGATTCATCAATGTACAGTCCAACTTTATACCCTTTACTAAGGAAAAGGTGTGTTAAAGGACCATTCTTCCTCTCTTCATTCATCGAAAACAAAATTACTTAAGAAGCAGAAGCTTTTTTTTCAAAGAGCTATCTTTTTTTCTTACAACTGAAATGTAATATGACATTTATTGAGCAAACATCTGTCTTCAGAGCCCACTTTTATTTACTGTCAAGCAGTTGCTTAACAGAGGTTTTACATATTTCAAATCTTTTTCTAAAGATTTTCAGTATACATGTATTTTGTTGAGATTCAAATTTGTACAGAGGGAAGATTATATAACAGATGAGTTGTTCTGAATCCAGGGTGATATTATTCTTATATTATTGAAATTAACTCATCTTTTAGTATTCTTATGTTACTGATTTTGTATTTGATTCTATTTTACATTGTATACTTAAGCATTATTCCAACAGAAATATTGTAAAATTTAAAACACGCTGAAACCATTCACAAGAAAAATAAATGATACCTTTTTTAAAAATTTAACCAGTTAACTATGAGTATTAAGATGCTACCATATGTGAACTGTTTTTCTTTTGTAAAGGTACATGTGATTTATATAATACAAAATTAAGTTGTGTCTGCTCTAAATTAAACTTGTGACATTCAGGAGATAAAATTCAGCTTTTTCATTCAATTATCTCCCCTCATCTGTCACTGTAAAATTGACCAAGCCTGAACTGGAATATGGTTGTATATGGAGACTTAATTGCTTATATCAGAGGATTTATTAGCTAAATAAAATATTTAATATTGTGATGTACATATATGTAAAACACGTAGGAAGGAAAATTGCAGTTATCATTTTTTCAGGTACAAAATAGAGCTTTACTGAATTCCTTTTTATTTTACCTCACTTAAAGTCTTTTCAACCAATGTGTTATATATACAGATATTATAAAAGTGGTCTCTATTTGGCTTATATGTAAATAGTGAGAACGTAACATACCCCCTACCAACAAAAAAATAAATAAATAAATAACCCTCTTCAAACTCTATGCCTTTGTTAGAACTTAGATATTTTTTTTTTTTTGTCCAGATGCAAGGACACTGCATATAAAAGCACTTTTGCTGCTGTTAAGATGGTATTTTAATATATATATTTTATTGTTTATAATTTATATACAGAACACTAAACTATGAATATATGAAGTTGAGGTTCATTTAATTTGATTACAAATGGAGATTTTCTTTTTTCTTTGTATTTTGACTTATATTACAGTAGTTAATCATTTAAAATGATACTATGCGACTTCCAATACAAAAGGTTATATATATATATATATATATGTGTGTGTGTGTGTGTGTGTGTGTGTGTGTGTGTATGTATAAACTCTTAATAATTGATGTTTATCAATGGCCATTCTTTATTTTTCTTGTTCTAAATTGATCAGATACATAAACATTCTTTTATTTTCACAGCTTATTTCCAGACACTTGTTTTAAACATCAGCACTACAGCTATTTCTGTTTCACTGATATATATATATATATGCATTATTTATTTCTGTAATTGGTGTTGCAGTCATGTTTTGATGAGGTGCATTTTTGATTGCATTTCACCAAGACTTATTTACAAGCATGAGAATGTACTAGATGTAAAACTGTAATCGACATGCCTTTTTATCCCTTTACTAAGTGTGCATGTATTATGTGTTGTGTTGTCAGTGTTAAATATTTTTTGCTGCACACATGTAGTGTGTATAGGCATGCTGAATCTACGCATGTGCTCTGTTGTTGCTGTTAGTACATAGCAGTGTCATAATATGGTTAGACGTTAGTAAATTGACTATATGGAACACTGTCCTCTTTAATAGTGGTAACTACGAGTACTGCAATGACCAACGTGTAGGCAGAATTTCTTGTTTAAATTGACTATATGAAACATTGTCCTCTTTAATAGTGGTAACTATGAGTACTGCAATGACCAACGTGTATGCACTATTTCTTGTTTAAATTGACTATATGAAACATTGTCTTCTTTAATAGTGGTAACTACGAGTACTGCAATGATTAATGTGTTTAAATTGACTATAAGAAACATTGACTACATGTATTGCTTTGACAGTCGTGTAGACCGAATTTCTTGTTGACTGTTCAGCTTTATTCATAGTTCAAACTGTGTTTATATAAGTTAAAAGAAGAAGTTGAACTATTGATCAAGGTTAAACCTTCAATGAAAATTCTGACTGATGTTTACTTGTAATATATTACAAGTCAAATAAAAAATTAATCTTTTGTGCTGCTTAAACATATACATGTACATCTTTTTTCTCCAAAAAAAATTCCCATACAAAATTCATGGAAAATTATTTTACTATGAAAACCTACTTTATATGTTAAAATAAAACTCTAAAATTCTTTTTAGGATGTTTAACCCAGGTTAATGGGGTTGAGAGGTGATATAGATAGATGGGTGCACGTGCACTCCAAAGGAAAACATTGCTTTACTAACACCATATTAGACGATATCTTTTCAAAAAATTAAATGTTACCTACACATGTGTAAGGTCCTTTATTTTTTTTTAACACCCCATTAAATTCATATGGATGATGATGTTATAATTATTTAAACCATAAACTACTGGTTAGACCAATATATTTCTAGTTTTAAATTTATTACTCTTAAAGTTAAAGACTCCATATTGCTATTGCAAATTCAATATTAGTTTCACTTATTGCTTCAATTTCTATTGACATCCCTACAAAACGTGTTTAAAATTTTTCTCTGTGCTAACCTTTGAACAAGTTATGCCAGGATACTGACATGGGCAAGTTCGTAAGCACTGTTACTTGACCTGCCTGACCTACTTGGTGTATTTTTACATCAGGCTCATGTATCTGATATTTGAATTCTACACAGTTCCACCTGCCACTTATTCTGGTATCAGAGATGCTGTCATCTGTTATTTCTCTATAACTAATAATTAATATTTCCTCTCGGACCCTCAGGATTCCTGTTGTCCACTTAAATTTTACTACAAGCCATAATTATGAGAAGAAAAAAAAAGAAGAAAAAAATAAAATACATACATAAATGAAATTAAGAGTAAGGGGATTCGTTGGGTTTAGCTGATTAGCAGTATTTCTGACAGATGCAATGAGGTACATGTGTCACATGATCAGTTTGTTAACCGGTCCCAGTTGTGCTATGGTTAAGCTATTGGATTCATGGCTTGTAGATATTGGGATCAAATCTCAGTCGAGGCACTGGATTTTTAATCTCAGTATCAGCTCCAAAGCAGAGTGAGTGCTCTGCAAGGCTCAGTGGGTAGATGTATATCACTTAGTGACTTACATCAACCAGTTTACAAAAATGGCTGTGGAACAAATGTATGTGCTGTCCTGTCTGTGGGATAGTACAAATAAAAAAGATCCCTTGCTGCTTATCGATAAGAGTAGTTGCATTAGTGTGGTGGTAGTGGGTTTTTTGTCTCCTGGACAGACAGCACAGGAAGCTGAGTTGTGTGCCCAGCACAGCATACTTGAACCTTAATTGGATACAATTACAAAAATAAATACAACCAACTGTTTGTTTTTCTGTACTATGAATCAAAGATTTGTATACAAGAATTATTAGTATTCAGGGAGATAACAGTATGATTTATATTCATGTAGATTGTCTGTAATAAAGTCCTCTCATTACACTTGCAATGACGGAAGTAGCTATCAGATGAGATCAGATTAGAAGTATCATGTTTCTGTCAGCATCATATTGCCCATGCTTCACATCTCTCAAAATGACCACTTTAAATACTTACTATACTTGAGAATAAACCACTATTATACATTAATATTACTATGGGTGAACATTTTTAGCATATTCAGGAGCTTGTAAACTTTAAACTAGGAGTAGGAGAGATGAAGACAAGCAAAGTATGCTTACAGAATTAATAAAAATAACATGTAACTACAAGCATTGGCAGTTTTTACAATTTAAAAAATAAATGATAACAACCAGGGAAATAAAAAAAATTTAAAGTTCATAGTTTTTTTTCTTCTTACTTTGTTGGAAACATTAGTATAGTTTTTACAATAGTATTTACGATTATGTAATACTTTTCATTTGATAGTTTAATATTTCTTTTTTTTCTTACTTAGTAGTTCTTGCAATTGTGCAATTACAGTGGAAAGAGATAATGTAATTATTTTATAACTAATCATAATATTATTTTTTAAAATTTTAAATCTATATTTTGGTATGGGTAGTTATCTAAGGATGAGTACAGTTTTTATGATTATAACAGACAGGATCTATCTCATTCAGTAGTGTTGGCCTGATTTTCTTTGATCACAAGATCAAACCCCTCAGTGGAATCATTCTCTGACTGGATTTCTTTCCATCCCAACTTGTGATCCAATATTGGTGTATAAAAAGCCATGATATGTGCTGTCGTGTCTGGGGGCAAGCACATATAAAAGATACTTTGCTGCTAATTGAAAAGTTTAGCTGGTTCCATCTGAAGACTAAGCCTCAGAATTACTAAATGTTTGACATCCAATAGCTGATGATTAATTGATCAATGTGTTCAAGTATAGAGGCACTGATTTTCCATTTCAGACTTTAACAAATTCTGTTTTTCTCCGTTTCAGTAAAGTTTATAATTTATTTTGTGTTCCATTAAAATATTTTCCATTAAACAAACACAGACATACTCGCACATATGCTTTAAAAAAAACGTGAATTGAAACTTGTCTAATACGCAATTATATTGAGATTGGTAATTCTCAGCTTTTTGCACAAATCTCCGAATATTTAATTAGAATCAATCACATATAAAAATGGCTTTAATTGTATCATTTATTTACCAAACGTGAAAACAATTTTCATCATTTTAAATTATGATGAATATTATAAATAAATCCACCCAAAACATGTAATAAATCTTTAACTCGGATAATCAGAGAAAAAAAACAAAAACAATTTATTAAAAAATGTCTTTTTTTCTACGGAAGTAAGTATATGAACCAAACAACTGGTGATTGTGTGCCAAACTAATTTGGCGTAACACGTACTGGTATCAGTATAATCAAGAGGCAGTATTTTTTTTCCAGAGTGATGCTTTAAAATTTGTTTAATTAATAAACTGCGATATTTGGAGATGAGTAATAATGTTCTTTGGGGAAAATCGGGAATTCCGTTTCAGATAGGTTTTTCTGTGATTCCATCTGCATTTCCGTTATCGTGGAAAATCAGTGCCTCTTCTAGTGGTGTCTTTAAACAAGAAACCCCAAAACAAACATTTTTAAAAAACGATAATTATATTTTTGGTACTTTGTATGGGGAGGGGATATGGGTTAAACTGAAGTTTGGGTTTTACAATTGTTAAAATGATTAAAGAAATGAAAGACTTCAAAATGTTGTTAAATAAGAAACCCCCAAAACAAACATTTTTTAAAAATTAATAATTATATTTTTGGTACCATATGGGGAGGTGATGTGGATTAAAGTGTGAGTTTGGGTTTTACTATTGTTAAAATAATAAAAGAATTGACAGGCCTCAAAATTTACTGCGGCAATCGGCAGTGCTACAATAAAAGCTTTGTAGCAGCATTGTACTGCGGTTAAAAAAAAATTAAAAATACATCTTCATTTTCTTGAAATCACCATTATAATAATTTTATCATATTAAAACTATTTAGCAGCACTTGGCAATAAAGAACTGTCATAAATTTTCCTGAATTTCCAGGGATGATATGTAATATTAATAAGCAATAAATTCACTTCTGCAAAACCTATTATGAATGAGTCTGATGGTTTTAGCATGCACACATCTGTTTTTTAATCTAGGGAAGCACTGAAGTGTAGTTTGACCTACTCACATGCTTCTGATACTATATCATGTTTATTACAGTAATGTTCTCTCTTGAATACATTTATGATCATTTTTTATGTGTCTAGTGTTGCGGAGTGGGATATACATGTACATGGATATGTTCATTAAAACAGTACATGTAACACGGTTATAGTGACATTTTGATTTAATACATTATGGTTGGAAAATTCATTGTCTAAAATATAATTAATTAAATTTATGTTAATAAATGAATACCTCAGGGACATAAAATAATTTAAAAAAAACTTACAATGTTCTCTGGACAATAGACATTTAGTCATTGATCTAACAAAGGTGTACAGAGTTCTCTGGACAATGGACATTTTGTCTGTATTAGTTCATAGCAATGTAGATGAAATATTAAGGGATACTTTCAGGATAGAGACAAATAAATTGTTGGAAGTGACTGCATGTATCAGTGCTAGACATTGTGAAAAAAACTTTATGCAAATTTGTTAATTCTTTGCCAAAACCTCGTTAAACAAAAATACATATACCTCTGTTGGTTACATGGTATTCAACAATATGATTTAAAATTAATAAAAATGCGCATTGGATGTGCATGTAGTTACAGACTTAAAAGAAGTATATAAAAGTAGAAATATTTAAATAACTTGCATAGTTATATTAATATCAACTCCAAAATATTAGCCATTAGTTTCAATATTATTTATCATTAAATTGAAAAAAACACAAAACACTGTTGCATATGTTTCAGTTATTGAAAAGAACTGTGTTTATTATATTAAAGAGGACAGTTTTCACCATTAATTAGGACTACATGTATTTGTTTTAATTATTAAAAGGAGACATGTATATTTTTACTTTTAAAGAGGACATATCCACTATTGCAGAGGACCATTTACACTCATAGAAGAGTTATTCTTTCTCTTTTAAAGAGGACTTTAATTTAATGTGGACTACATGTGTGCATCCTCTATAAAAGTACTATGTGTTTACAATTAATGAGGACTAAATGTTTTAATGGGAAGAACAAATTATCTACTTTGTTTGATCTGTTGGGAGGACTATTTTTACTATCAAGGACTAAGTTAACATTTTAATAACCCACTTTATTTTGTCTATTAGGCAGGACTATTTTTTACTATTATTAAGGAATAGGTTAATGTTCTAATGGGATGAACAAACAACCCACTTATTTGACCTTGTTAAGTGGACAATGCAAAAAATAATTATGTTTTACTATTAAAGAGGACTAAGTTCAGGTTAATCTTTTAATGGGATGAGCAAATGACCTACTTTATTTGGTATGCTAGGTTCACAGGGTCACTATGGTGGATTCACAGGATATTCCGGTCAGCAAGGATTGGCTCAAGGGAATTATGGGATGCAAAATGGTCACATGACCCCACAACCAGGTAGGTAGTGGCCATCAGTCACCATGTTTCTGGGGTCAGCATCTTTAATATTAAAACTCTCAGAACTTTCAATTTTACAAGATTTCGAAAGATTTGATAAATGATTAGACTGAATGTGCATGTTTGATATCGTATGTGTTGTTACAGTCCATTTGGATACAAAGGAGATTGATGGATTAACTCTGTAATGAATAAAATCTATACAGTATGTAAAAACACATAGAGCTGAATTTCTAATGTCTGGGTAATCGACAGGTTATGGAAACCTATAGGTTACTCCTCGGAGTGGGATGTAACTCAAACAGTAGCGTGTCTGCCTGTGAAGTGGTTGGTCGTTGGATCGATCTTTCTCTGTGGACCTACATGTATTTGAAATTTTGACATGTAGTCAAGTGCAAGCCAGCCTCCAATGGGTTTTAAACCACTGTCTTCAACTTGAGAAATCCAATGTCCTTCTGCTGGACCAATGGTTTGTTTTGTTTAATGATGCCACTAGAGCACATTGATTTATCAATCATCGGCTTTTAGATGTCAACATTTGGTTAGTTTGACATGTAGTCAAGTGTGAGCCAGCCTCCAACATGTTTTGAACCACTATCATCAGCTTGAGAGTCCAATGTTCTGCCATTGGAACACTGAGGCTCGTACTGGACCAATGAGGCTTAGTCTTAGGTTAACTCTTGGTTTCAGTATAACTTGGTGTTAAGTAACAAGTAATGAGAAAATGGCCCGTATAGGTTTTAGTATAGAGTTTCTTGTCTGTTAATTGCTCAATCTCGTTTGGATACAAATCGACTATTGGTGTTTGTCAAGTTACTGTAGTGATGTTAGTACAGCACCACCATGTATGTCTGTCAGATGTTAAGCAAACAGCACTTGCATGGGTCTCGGTCATTTTGATGTCTAGAATTAGGTTTCCTCATACCACTTTTCTTCACCCCACTTAAGTTAACAACATTTTTTGACATTTTTTTCTTTTTATAAGTTATATTTTTCTTAGTTTCTGTACATTTTACCATTTTATGAAGGAAAAAAGAGAGAACATTTAAGATTTAATTATTACTATTTTATCAAATATATAAAATAAAAATATTGTAGGTATTTATATTGTTTTACCAAATGCATTTTTTTGCCTTCAAATCCCAATAATGTATTTGATAAATTTAATAGTAAAGTATAAAGGCTTCATTTTATCAGTGTATCAGATGTGGAGGTTTATAAGTGTATTTCAGGTTATTAAAATATACAGTAGTCAAACTATTATTTTATCATTAAAATGTAATTGAAAAAAATCAAATACATGCATATTGGTAACATGAACACCACTGAAATTTCATGATATCATTTTAAATGCTTTCTAAAATCATTCAAGATT
Organism: Symmetromphalus regularis; assembly: GCA_032355785.1. Lineage (NCBI taxonomy): Eukaryota > Metazoa > Mollusca > Gastropoda > Neomphalida > Neomphalidae > Symmetromphalus > Symmetromphalus regularis. Next base: position 25,898 of record JAULBS010099097.1, on the reverse strand, counting down.
CCAGTCATCACAAATATCATGATATCTTAGAAATTAAATATCTTTGAATGAAAATATTTGAACATCGAACTCTTACTACCACTGGCTATCAGACAATGCAATAAAATTATTTTGTCTTTTTTTTTCCACCTTATAAATACGCTTTTTTTTGCATCTGCAGTCACAAACGTATTTGCACAGTATTAAAATTATTAGATTATTTCTCTATTTTAAATATAACTACACAGTTCTCTTCAAGGTGAGTAAAATACTCACGATGGTAACTAACAAATTTCCATGGCATCAAAAAGGTAAAATTGCATTCGCCAGTTTGCAACTGTCCAGTATACTATCTGTCATTCATCAGTGGGTGATTATGGCATTAATAAATGAAGACAGAAACAGCAAACTATTTCAAATTTCACAGTAACGAAACTGAAAAACAGTTTCCAATGGATTCCCATGATCACCACACACGGAACCATAGCCTGTAATATATATTATGCAGCATACAAGTATATATTAGCTGGCTACTAAATATAAGTGGCTGGCGACTAAAATATTATACTTTACTGGCCAGGGAAGAGTAAATTTAAACTTGCTTTGTTGACCACTGCTACACATTAAAATTTCATAATTGGTTTTAAAAAATACCAAAATACATCTTATTCTTGGGGTGAAGAGAATGTTTTTTTGTTTGTTTCTTTGCAATCTTTTATTTTGTTGCTTTATGGTACCTCTGTTTATAAGGAATGATGTATGGTTCGACAATGATGACACCCACAAGAGGAGTCAACGGGATGCCGATGATGTCAGGACAGCGGCCGTTCATGCCACAGTATCCTCAGTCAGCCAACCGACAGCCCGGGGCCTTCCCTGGGATGCCTCAGGGTCAGAGTGCGAGTCCTCATCCCGGCATGCCTCCCCATCCCGGCATGTCGCCCACCCCATACCCTATGAGTCCTGGTGGCACGCCACAAGGTATGCTGCCATATGGAGCCTCGCTGTACATGAGGCCGTCGTGGCTGCCCCCTGGTGATGGGATTTCACACTACTCACACTCACGTGCTTTTCAGCACTTACAATTGTCTTACCTCTACCCTGGTAGTATTTTTCTAAGTCTCACTCCTCATCTGATAGCTTGATCTGACGACATTTCACTGGTTATTATTTAGTCACCAATCTGACTTGAACTAATAGATCATCTGTCAATGGCAATTTAGTTCAAATAATAACAAAGTAAATACCCAGTAATGATAAAAATGCTGTCACAGATCAATTTTGCAATAGCTTTTTGTGACGACACTGCTGATTTCCATCACAAATTTCCAAGACTATTTTTATTTATTTTTGTTTCATTTTTGGTCTGTTTTAACAGAAAATCTCACTTTTGGCAGTCTATAAAAGTAGTTTAACAAAAAATATTACTACAATTTTTTTTATATACAATTTTTAATTTTCATTGCTGAATTTTATATTTAAATATGTTCACCTTTTTTCAGTGCATCAGAGATAAGCTTTAAGATGAGGAAATGTTAGCTGCACTGTTTAATGTTTTTGTTTGTTTGCATGCATCTAATTAACAAACACTGACTAACTCCTAACCACGTGCTATGTGACTAACAGCTTTATTAATACCCTTTACTATAACATATTTATTATCCGTACAAGATGACACGTAAATACTATCCATACAAAATATCATCAAAATAAATTTATTTCATTAATGTAAATTTCATTGATGACATCAAAATGTTTGCATATGTTTGTACTAAGAAATCAGTGTCGGTACAAACATTTAAATATTGGGAGGTTGAATATTAAAGATTGAATAGAGGCGCCATTTGAAGTGCGTCTACAATGTAAAAAAATTAAAATATTGTCACTCAAAAAGGGCACCGCAGATTATTAGGGGGAGCAAGAGCTCCCTTGCCCCCCCCCCTTCCCCAGCTGCACTGACCCTGGAAATACAAAGGTGTGTGTTATGGTACTAATAACTTTAAATCTGTTGTGTTTTGTTTAAAATTGGTTTTTAATGTATGGATAATAAAGACCTAATCTAATTCGTATGGACCATATGGAAATTATGAAACTTATTCGAGAAATGTGTTACACACCTTGCTGTTGTTTGTGGAATAACCCATTTTGCACACATTTCATATTTTCTGTAAATCCATTACAATAATTTAATAATCTTATACATGAGGGTGAGTGCTCACAATCCCTTGCCAGACTGAATTTTATTGTCTAACATTAAGTAAATACAATGTAACCAGTCAATTTGTGAACACCTGCTATCCTGAACACACCATGTATATACATGTATTCAGGTGCGGATGCAGGATTTCTGAATGGAGGGTCCAAATGTGATGGATGAATAAGACAGGGGGAAAATGGTTAATGTTCACCTCCTTCCATTCGTAAAATATATGTAAAAAAAACAATAATTCTAGAAATGGGGGATCTGGACCCCCCTCTGGATCCGCTATTGGTATTTACATGTATGTTATAGTTCTCATTCTATGACCTTTTGTAATTTTAAAACTAGAGATATTCGTATTCATATGCATGTACTATAGACTGAGTGATTCATATATCAATATTATCATGAAGCATGCTGTATATTTTGTATAGTCTGTATTTAGCATTACTGTTTGCGGCTTACTAATATTCAGGAACTGACCACTTGTTACAATATGTTGTTAAAATATCACGTTCACAGATTTGACATGAAGTTGAAACCTATACCTGGTACATAGCCAGCTAACTGCAAAGTACAGCTGTTTATTGGCCACTGCCTTAAAAGCAAAACTCTTCTCTCTTCTTTTTTTTAAATAAAAAAATGAGTGTTAGGTTCACTTACATGTATAGCTAAAATATATTTAGTTTTTTGTATTGCCAATTTTAAAATAAAAAGCTCTATATGGAAGTTCTTATCACTAGCCGGAAAATGGCGGATTTAGTGTTTTAAGATGTCATAAGCAAAAAACTACATAGGGAGCCAGCTACATTTCCATCTATAGTCTGTTTAAGCTACTTGGAACATGGATTTTGACGAATAAAAATCAAAATATATAACTTACCTCATTAATGTTGATATTTTTCTAAATGAAAAAAATGTCCCTATTGTTTGCCTAGATACATGTAGCTGTGTCCATTGATTCTGTATTGTTTTAACAGCAATCAAAAGTATTTTTTAGAAACTCTTAGAGAGCTTATTTTGAGACAAATGTTAGGTAATTATTTGTGAAATGTATTTTTATGGTACGTGGTTATTATTTTATAAATATATTGAACTTAATTTAATATCAGTGTCATATTTGCAAAAATGTATTTATTAAAGAAAAACGATGAACGAGATACCAATATTACTGGTAATGACCGAGATGTTAAAATTGGTAGTTACCCCACTTTGTAATAAACTCGTAATAAACATTTTCAATTTTACCATGCATGTCAGAGAGTAATATTAAAAATTTTTATTTAATAAAATAACGAAAAAAACTAGAACATAGGACTTTTTTGATATTTTCAAAATTAGTCCTTTTTTGCCTTGGTTCACACAAACTATAGTAATCGACAAAAATCCATGTTCCAAGTAGCGTAAACAGATTATAGACCATATGTTAATTCATTATGAGCTGTTGGAAAATAGATAATTTCTTACCCTGGCAAAGATAACTGAAAAACTGATGACCTAAACTTAAAATCACTAATTTCTCAGTAACACATAAGTTCATTTTAGACATTAGTCCTGTATATATAAACTGAACACAACTGTTTTCTTTCTGTTTTTGGCCACGCCGAACATACTGAACAGTTGCATTAGACAGTTGTATTGAACAGTTGGCTTCACCTGTCTGACATGATACAGGCTACAAATTAAGTGGAAAAAACCTTGTTTACTATATTAAAGGAACTGGAGTAAATTAGTTTTTTTCAGTTTATGTTCATTATTCTTTCTTGTGGGCATGTCTGCCATTTTAATTTTAATGATCATGAATGTCAGTGTTTGTCTTGCATCACTGGTTTTGTGAATTGATTCATGTATTAATACATATTTGAAGTTTGGTTCTAAAGTTACCATTACCACATAACATTCACCCTCAGCTGATGAAGTTATATTTGAAGGGGGACATGCATGTACATGTACCTGTAGGTTTGGAGCCTGTGTATTCATTTGTTTGTCCTTTAACATTGCATAAATACAAAAACTGTATGGGCAATATAATCATTACAGTTTATAGACCAATTACAAGAGGAGATTACCTAAAGGTGGTCATTTTGTGTTCTTTCTGAATGAATGGACAAAGAATGTGAAGAGATATGTAGAGTTGTTTCATGAAATTCAGTGTAGTGTTACAAACATAGTTCATAATTTTGTTGGAACAAATTCAAGATGGCTGAAAGATTGCCATTTTGTGTTACCTCTGTAAGAATGTGAAGAGATAAACATATTTTCTTTAAGTTGAATACAGATTCATTCACTTAGGATAACAATCTCAGATGATCAGATGGTGGCCATTCTTTATTTTGTATGAATGTGTGGTCAACGATAGTGAACAATTTGTTGAAGATAGTTTCATCAGATATGGCTCAGTTAGAGGAATTTTGGCAGACTTATTAGAATGATATAAGTTTTATTTACTTGCACTATATATTTTAATTATTTATGATGCTGACTGGCTTTACTGACAATCAGGTATACTGATGAAATTTGATCTTTTAATACCAGCTGAAAATGAAAGCTGTTATCTTGTTTCTGCATAGAAGTCTGATAGAAATAATTGTTATTTTTCTCTTTCACATGATTATGGTATGTGAGTCACAATAATCACACTATATAGGAAATCTGTCAGAAACATCTGTGGTCAAAACACAAACATTCATCTGTAATGTAACCCGATACATATGAAAATGCTCATTCAGCATACAGCCTTTACAGATATATTTTTTATAGGATAACAACTTATCACCCACTATGCTGTACTTTTATGTGTTTACCTAGTAATTTAAACCTAGGTATTCAATCATGGGTAGGTTTTACCCACTTCGGCTACATGCTGTAAATAATTCTAAAGATATTTTTGTCCTAATTCACATTCATTTGTTTTTAAAAGAAAAAAATAGTCTTAACGTCTATGATTCTAAAATGCTCAATTCTATTAGTGGTTAGAATTGAATATTGAATCCAACTGTGATTCTATATGGTTTTATGGTTCTGCATACTACCACAAATATGTTGTACACTGTACTACTCTATATAGTTCTGCATGGTATTGTGGTTTTGTATACTACCATCTGTAGTTTCTGTATACTACCATCCATGATTCATTATACTACCCTATGTGGTTTTGCTAGGTAATGTATACTGCCATCCATGATTCATTATACTACCCTATGTGGTTTTGCTAGGTATTGTGGTTATATATACTGCCATCCATGATTCATTATACTACCCTATGTGGTTTTGCTAGGTATTGTGGTTATGTATACTACCATCCATGATTCATTATACTAACCTAGTAGTGTGGTTTTGCTAGGTATTGTGGGTATGTATACTACCATCCATGGTTCATTACACTACCTTATGTGGTTTTGCTTGGTATTGTGGTTATGTATACTACCATCCATGGTTCATTATACTACCCTATATGGTTTTGCTAGGTAATGTGGTTTGTATATTGCCATCCATGGTTCATTATACTACACTATGTGGTTTTGCTAGGTATTGTGGTTATGTATACTACCATCCATGATTCATTATACTACCCTATGTGGTTTTGCTAGGTATTGTGGTTACGTATACTACCATCCATGGTTCATTATACTACCCTATGTGGTTTTGCTAGGTAATGTGATTCTGAATAATGTCACCGATGGTTCATTATACTACCCTATGTGGTTTTGCTAGGTAATGTGGTTCTGAATAATGCCATCCATGGTTCTTTATACTACCCTATGTGGTTTTGCTAGGTAATGTGGTTATGTATACTGCCATCGATGGTTCTTTGCACTTATAGGATTCTACATTCTACAATCAATGGTTCTCCATGCTACCTTAAATATATGTGGTTCTGCACTCTGCCATCTTGTTCTGAATAGCATTGTGGTTTTGCATGCTGCAATCTTTGGTTCTATCTACTGCCATGCAGTTCTGTATTTTGTTAAGACATTTTACATGGTATTGTGCTGCTAATTCTTTCCTCATTGTACTGTGGTTCTGTATGTTACAATCTGTTGAGATTCTTTATCTCTGATATAACTGGGTTGGAAGAGCTTCTGAAATATATCACTTGTCTGAGAATACAGTTTAGAGATTTTTTCTGTATTTACTTAGAATTCTAAATGTTAAGACTGAGGAAACATCAAGACTTAAAAACTCAGAAAACATAAATAATTGCATTAGAAAACAAAATTGGAATGTCAAAAAAAAAGAAGAAAAAAAAAAAGGTACAAACGGCCCAATTTGTGAAATTTTTTGTATTCCGGAAATAAGTTTCAACGTAAATGATTTGCCAAATTGTAGAAGTATTCAGCTTTATGGTGTAGATAACATTGGCTGAAACATCAAAACCATTTAGCAGTGAAGGAATAGCGATTATAAATAGACATAATGGTAAAAAAAAAAAAAAAAAATTGAAAGGTAAAAGTTAAAATAAGTGCATAGATTGTCTGTTAATCAAGTCAATACATGTTAAAATGTGTTACTATAGGTGAATATTTTAAAATTTATTATTAAGTGAGAAAGTAAGAAGTACATGTACATACCAAAAAAAATGAAGTTTTCACATTTATGTACATTTCAAGTGCATTTACAACAAATGTTAAGTACTAGGTTAATTAAACTTCTTATGCCCATTATAGAAATAATAATAAAAATGTTAAATTTTAAAATAAAAAATAAATCTTTTTATTTTTAAAAACTTTTAACTTGAATGTAATATATCTGATGTACATTACAGTTAAACTGATACCTATTGGTATGCATTTTTAGAATTAGTAACATTTAGGATCTTTGAAATTGGCATAGTGAATCTTTAATAAATATGTTGTAACAGAGCATACTGTATCTTTAAAATATTTGATCTAATATTTTGTTGTAAAATTATTAGTATATTGGATTAAATTTGTGAATAAGAACATCCTGAAATTCGATAAACAAATCTAAAACAAATATGGTGAAAGTGAAAACACATTGAACCATATACAACAGTGTGTGTGCACTTATTTACTTGCTGTAAGTGTGAACATATTTTCTTTAGCAGTGCTAATGGAGGCCACACAATCTTTATATGGGCCATGTTGTTTAACTGAATTCCCTAGCTAATTTAAAAATGTAATATCAGCAAGGTTGTGGGGAGTTTCCCCGGACAGATTCACATTTCTCTGCTTATACTTATAGACCAGTTTTCATTCAGTCTCCTGTAGAGTTAAATAGCCTTGCCATATGTGTGACCCAAACAAACAAAATGTTCCATATGTCAGTTTATAAAATGCCACAAATAGTAATTTATGATTCTTCTATTTAAAAAAAAGAAGATAATAAACTTGATTAGTATAATTATTGAAAGTGTGGAATGTTATACATGTATGTGGAAATTCAGAGTTTAAAAAAAAAATATACATATTTTTATCCAACCATCTGTCTATCCTTAGTTTCTTCATTTTTTTATAGTAAAAATTAAAATGCTTGAATAGTTAGAAATTTGATTGATACCAGGTAACAGAAAGAAAGACGATTGGACTATTTAATAATGTAGAAATTCTGACATAACTTTTTAAAAGAGGTTCTAAAAGTTTAAAGTTCGATTTATGGGTTTTTTTGTGTTTTTTTAATGGCCTTAACAAATTTAAAATTGGACTATTTAATAATGTAGAAATTCTGACGTAACATTTTGAAAGAGGTTCTACAAGTTTAAAGTTCAATTTATGTTTTTTTGTTGTTTTTGTAATGGCCTTATCAAATTTAAAATTGGACTATTTAATAATGTAGAAATTCTGACATAACATTTTGAAAGAGATTCTGAAAGTTTAAAGTTTGATTTATGTTTTTGTTGTTGATTGGACTGTTTAATAATGTAGAAATTCTGACAACATTTCAAAAGAGGTTCTAAAAGTTTAAGGTTCGATTTATGTTTTTTTCGGTTTTTTTTATGGCCTTATCAAATTTAAAATTAAGGTAAAGATTAATTTTTAAAATTATTATTGCATATAAACATTGTAAACTTGAAACAAAGAATGATTTGCATATACTATTCTGCTATGAACTGGGACACCAAACATTAAAATGTTAGTTCATATCATGCAATTGTCCTTGGTGTAATTTTCAAGCCTTATTTTCATGTACTTGTGTTGCAGGCAGGAGAAGGATCTTGCTTAGTTGGTAGTGTATTTGCTTTGTGTGCTTTGTTGTAGGATCAAACCCCATCAGAGGATTCATTCTCTGATTGGGTTTTCCTTGTTCCCATCAGTGCATCATGACTAGTATATCAAAGACTAGTATGTGTTGTCCTGTCTGTGGGAAACTGCATACGAAAAAATCCCTTGCTGCTAATGGAAAAAATGTAGCAGGTTTCTGCTGATGACTACATGTCAGAATTACCAAATGTTTGAAATCCAACAGCTAATCATTAATCGGTGTGCTCTTAGAGATGTTGTTAAACAGAAAACCACCATTTTCTTTTTTGTCTGGTGTAATTTTCCTGTGGTATTTACTTGTGAGTGGCAGTATACATGTGGTATTTTCTTGTGAGTGGCAGTATACATGATGAGAACTGCAGTAAACATACAGACTGTTATATTGCTAGCCTTGTTGCTGTTGTATTGTAAATGTCATATTTGCTTGTCAAGTGCAGACTCTTCAGTTTCTGATGGGCTAGACTTGTTTTCTCTGTGTTCTTGAGTTACATCAGCTTGTTTGATGTTCAGTGTATCAGGGTTTCCCACTGAAAGGAGATGCAGTCACAGCATCCAGGGCAGAACAGTAACTTTGAAAGTAGGGGTTAGAAGATGGTGTTGAGAAATTTAATAATGAAAGATGGGGTGTTGAAAGCTCATTCAAGTTCAGATCTAACTGTAATGGGGTTAAAAAACTAAATGGAGGACTAAACTTCATTTTTCTTCTTTTTTTCTTACTTATTATTATGCTGAGGATCTCAGTGAGGTTCATTTTGACTAAATTGGAATAAAAATGAAATGGCATTTTGGTTCATTTTAATTTAAATAAACCCACCAATCATGTTAGAACCTACATGTATGATATCTGCAGGAAAGTATGAAAAATGACAAAATTTCTGTTGAATTTACATATTTTGTCTAATACCATGAATACAAAATCCTATTCAATTAAACAAATGTCGGCTCCAAGCCAGATTATGACTGGAAATATGATTTCCTGCACGTCAAAACAAGACGCGATAATTTTTATTTTGCCAGGTGACTTCAGAATCTAGCTTAAAGAAGCTTAAAAACAGTATTTTGGATGGAGCAGGATGTGCATGTGAGGTCTGGAATTTTATATAAATGTATACCAATTAACAAAATTGGTGGAAGTGTTCTGAATGCTGCTTATTTTAATTAACTGGTGGCCTCCATAACTTCTGAAAAGATGCCTTTTGGTTTGGCTGCATATACTGGAGAACCATTCAATTTAAATTTTATCAAAGCTAACTTCATGATTGTTTCACAGATGTTAAATTTTGGTCATCCAATATAATACTATGTGGAAGAAATTTGGGTCACCAGGACAAGTGACTCAACCGACATTTTCTCTCACCAGGGGTGACTGTTAAATACACCCCCCCAGAAGAGATTGGTTCATAACCCTTAGACTCTCTACTGGATCTGTCTATCTTCCCACTGAGCCACTCGAAGCTTTCAAAGTCATTAGGTCTGTCTCCCTGGTTACTCAACTAATCTGAAGACGAAGCAAATTGCTAGCATATGTTCCTCTCTCCTCTAATCTCTATTTTTGCCCATTAAACAGTGATTTCCCTATTTAGATCTTTCAGAATTATTTTGTCAGTTAGTGGGAAATCTGTCATATAATTGTTTGCTGGTGTATGTCAGTTGAAATGGTAAATCAGTACATTGCTCACATAGTAATAATCACTGTTCTATGTTTTAAGTTTTGGTAGTATAAATATTGTCTTCATCTGCAAGTCAGCACCTCAACTGTATTATGGTAAATGCGATAAACCTTTCAAATATACAACTCTACCAGCATTTGTTACGTCTTCTAACAATCTAAAGCTGTTTTCAAGATCTGTCTAAATTTACGTAAAAATCATCTCCACTGTATTCATAATACATTAATGATAAATTAATAAATTGTCAGAAGTTTATCAATGATACCATTAGCACATTACCCTTTTCAGGCCTGTGGAATTGAAACTCGCCCACTCGCCTCAATTGGTGAAAAAAAACTACCGGGCAAATCATCATCAAAATTTACTAGCCTGTTGGGCGACTCGTTGATTTTGACTTCCGAATTCATAAAATGATCCATAAACTACGCAGTGTTATCTGATCTCTAATGCAAAGTTGTTGCCATTTTAACTTTGCTAACATTCCGAAAATGAGGCCAAGTTCAGAAAACTCCACTTTCTCTGTCTATTTATAGCATATTCTACGATGCCGGATTTTCACTCGTGTCATCTGCTACGTCAACTGCTAAATAAAAATGTGGAAATATCTTGAAAATGTTTAAACCACCAGAAAAGAATAAAACAGTATGAGAAGGAAACTCGCAACCATTCTTGACAAGAAAAATAGAAAAAGGATGAGAAAGATGAATCTTGTGAATGGATAATTTATGACGATATGCGAAATATTATGTTTTGCACTTTTTGTAAAAAATATACTCCACCTAACCAGAATAAAGGTTTGATGTTTGTTGCAGGAACTGATAAAATAAAATATCAGGCTAGTGATAATAACTGCAGCCTAGTGGATTTTTTTATTTACTAGCCTGGCTGGCTATTAATAAAAATTCTAATTCCACAGGCCTGCTTTTTGTTTCCGTACACATAATTTTCTTGTCCATGATCATGTTGCCATATACATGTAGTTATACTGTCTTTGAATATTACCTGTATCATAGCACGATTCTGCTATTCACACGAACTGTCTTTCCTCTTGAAGTCAATTGCAGAATCTGATACAGAATCCATTGTTATACCTTAATTTATGGTACAGTTTTGGTCCTTTTGTTGAATGTTTTTAAGTTAATCTTAAGTTTTTGAATCCAGTGTCAAGTCAAATGTCTCTGAGTATTAAATCCATTGTTGAGTCGGGTTCTATCTCTTGTTGAGTCTTGCCTTTGTGCTGGGGTGTCATTAAATAAATAAATACTCTTGTTGAGTACTGGCAAATCCTGTGTTGAGTGAAGTATTATCTCTTGTTGAGTATTGGTAAATCCTGTGTTGAGTGAAGTATTATCTCTTGTTGAGTATTGGTAAATCTGGTGTTGAGTCACATGTTCTGTTGTTACTGACTCTGTGTTTGCATGTATTATTGAATTTATTTTTAATGTAAAATTGACTACAGGGTGTGTCACTGCAACCGAATTGGTGCTTATTCTCGATGAAGTTATCAATAAAATCACTGTGGAATGTTGTATTTCATTTGACATGCATGCTTGGCATGCCAGACTTGAATGTGTGTGGCAACATCTGGAAGTTTAAACTAGTCACTTGTTAATTCACTTCCAGGGTGTAGTATAGAGATGGGCTGCATTGATTTCACAATGGAACTCATTCAGATGCAGTTTGAACTCAAGATAGTGGAGATTGAAACAGCTTACTGATTATTATTTTTATTTTTTGTGTGGTTGTTTTGTTTGGTACATGAGCACAGATTTTGGGTAGGGCTTCACATGCCTTATAGTTATACCCTATTCCTAAAACTTGCAAGTTTGTTTTTTAAATTTATTTTTAGTTTTTAAATTTTCTTTTTTTATCAGGGTTGTTCTGTATACGTAAGGCTGCTATTAGTTGCTTGTATCTCTTTAATCCCACAACTGATATATTTTAAAGGGAAGCTTTTTGGAATTTTAATTTTTTTTATTATGTATATAAAATTTTATTACAACTTATACAAGTACATAATTTAAATTAAAAAAATTACAAAAACTTGTTTTGTGGTATGATGTTCTGGTAACATGAACACTAAAAATAAGGCACTCCCTCCCTATAATACATGTATATACCAGTATTTATAGTCATTTTTTTAATTGCAGTTATACATGAATATGAAGATTTATGATTGTGAAAAGTAGTTAACCGTAAACATTAGTAGCTTTGCAGTTTTAGTGTGCCTAGGGGTAAACAAATTAACAAAAAACTAATATGTTTCTGTCTTCCTTTAAAGTGCATGTCGGAATTTAATATTACTCATGTTGATAGGAATATAGTAAGATTTCCGTAACATGATTGATATCCAAAGCATTATACCAATGTCTAATTTCAAAACAGTAAATTATGATAAGGAAAGACAGCTTATTTATGTATCAACATAACAAATTGTCAGTTTTAAATGACACTTTCCTTTTAAAATGTAGGTTTTTTTGGATAAAATATTTGAGTAATTAAGACTATTAATGTTGTTTGCCTGTCATAAACATGTTGAAGGGAGATGATGTTTAAGAGTTAATAGTAACAGTTCAGTACTGCCCATCAAACAATATGCTGGGATATCGTTAAAAACATTCCTTTCCTTTTATCTTTTATATTATTTATACGCCCATTGATACATGTACTTGCATGTAATCACCATTGTGATAGGCTGTTAGTAAGTGTAAGGACAAGACCAGCAGATTAGTTTGAAATTAAACCTTCTGGTACCATAATTTGCTGTCACATTTGTAGCTAACAGCTGAAAAGTGTTGTTTGTTCCGATAATTATATTTGTATATACATGTATATATTTTTAAATTTATCCTAAAATTTCTCCTTCATATTCATCCTGTTTTAGAAACCTGACCCTTAGTTCAACAGTTTCCTTTACCCCTTCTTCATCTGCACCCACCTCAGAACTCATTCCTTCCTTCCTCCACCTTCACCCACACCCTTTACTCCACCCACTCCAGAAGCACCCCAGCTTTGTTTGTACATGTATCTTCACCCAGAATCATTTAGATAGTAATACAAATTGGATATAGGTTCGATTTTTTAGAATACCATCAGTGGTAAATACATGTAGATATGTAGTGAAGATACTGGAATGTAAAAAATACATTATAATATTATTGCCAGGGTACAAATTTTTAATCAAAAGTAACCAAAAGTCATTGTGCCTGTTTTTACCTAGTTATGTTACATGTAACTACATGTACATATATAGGCAGATTCTAACCTTTTTATACCTAGAGGGCTGTTTTGCCTGAAGTAAGTTCTGGTAAGGATTGCTGTTTATAATTTCAGAATGCAGTGATTAACCTCATAGGAAATCCATTGGTGGTTTGCGTGGATTGAAAGTTTCATAACCGACATATGAACAGATACACAATATGCATGAAATATTGTCTTATAAAACTTAATGATCGTTCCTATGGTCACCATTGGCTAATACATGTAAATTTTAGAGTTGGCATTAAAAATAATAGTGTTAATCACATATGGCTCCTAACATGACTCATCCATGTAAATAATACAAGCAGTTGACCCTTAGAATTGTAGACATTTCAACTCCTGCCTTATCTATTAAATATATATGGTATATTATATGCAGCTATGCATTTCCTGTTGTGATTTGCCAAACACACATTTCTAATATATGTACTATGAGTTTGATAAATAGTGAGTTAGTTGTACATTGAGTGTGGTCATAATTAAATTATCCATAGTGTATACAAGTGTATTGCTTGTTCTGCTTTACATAATAAACATTTCTAACACTTACAAATAGTGAGTTAGTTGTACATGTACATTGAGTGTGGTCATAATTAAATTATCCATTGTGTATACAAGTGTATTTCTTGTTCTGCTTTACATAACAAACATTTCTAACACTATTATAAATAGTGAGTTAGTTGTACATTGAGTGTGGTCATAATTAAATTATCCATAGTGTATACAAGTGTATTTCTTGTTCTGCTTTACATAATAAACATTTCTAACACTATTATAAATAATGAGTTAGTTGTACATTAAGCATAGTCATAATAAAATTAACCATAGTGTTTAACACTTTTTCTTGTTCCGCTTTACAAAATAAAGCTTAAACACTCAGTAACAGTCATATTAATTTTGTTTCTGCTTTATAAAATATCAAGCATTTTACTTTTAATGCTGACTACTGTAAATCATGAAAATATGCGACCAAGAAATTAATGCCAAAAAATGTGACAACATAGACAAAATAATAAATTTTGCCATCAAAATTAGTGGCAGCTGTTGGCAATGCTGTGGTAAAAGCTATTTTAAATTGGCTTGCGGCAGCATTGTGCAGCTGTTGCAAAAAATTTAATGTTATGCAGCATGCTCATTGTCTTGAAATGACATCGCAGCACCACAGTAAAAGGGTTTAATGATAGCAGCTACATGCAAGTGCTGTCACTACATTGTCTGAATTTCAATGTTGTTAAAAACACATTTGAATTTTACCCATAAAGCTGCATTCACATATATCCAGCTTCCACACACATCTGTTTTCCACCAAATTTGATAGTACCGTATGCAAATCGGTTGGTTGTGAACATATTTGTCTGCCTCTGCACATTTACACCTTTCCGCACAAATCGGTTCGCGACCGATTTTACCTGAAGCAGACAATGGATGTGGATAAGGATTCCCACAATGTGAAGTCATATTCGGATCTTTCCTGACCTTGGCGTATTATTTTATGTTCTTGTGAGGACAGTTTTGGCATGCGATCTTGCTAAAACATGTGACAGGTGTGTTCGTACACAATGGACAACGGACAGCGGAAGAGTGAGTGGATGCAAAAAAATCCGGATACATGTGAATGCAGCTTAACACTAACAAAATGACCAAGCAAGATGCATAGATAAAAATAAAATTAAACATTTTAGGGTACTTACAATGCATTAATTTCATGACACATTAACTTTTTTTCAGCTTTATAACCCTATTTTCTTTTTTTGTTGGCCTTTTTTCACTAACTTGTTTGTTAAATTGTTATAAAGGATTAATATTTTGTTCATTAGAAAATCATTTTAATCAAACATAGACTATATATGAAAGCCAACATATATAGATTGGCTATAATTATTGGCAAGGTGTATATCATAATATAATTAACTAACCACACAATACATTGCCGGATATTAACAAATTTTTATTAACAAATTGTAAGCCACTGGAAATGAGAAATATTTGCTAAATTTTGTTTTATTTTCTTGTTACAATTTGAATAATTTGTTTTGTTGCTGGGAGCAATTATTTTAGATATTCATAAATTATTTTATATTGATATCTAGTATATATTAATCTGGTTGTTATTAATAATATGGATATATTGGAGAAAGTTTGGTAGGAGAATTAAATTTATATATTTTACATCAATAAATTAATGTTAATATTGGCATAAATATTATTAAAAAATGAACATTGATTTATGTGTATCTAAAAGTACTAACTGTGTATTATATATCCCATTGTGTTGGTATTGTAGAATACACTGTGTATTAAGTCAGACTCAAGTATTATATACATGTATCACACTAAGTTAATATTAACATGTTATATATGGCCTGAAAATAGTTATTTTAGTTCAGCAGGTCAAAATGTCCAGCATCAGTCAGTTTGTGCCGGACATTAAAGAAAATGTTCCCAACACAGAATTTAATATGAACAATTTAAACAAAATACACAATTTAGTTTTTATGGTATATGCTTGTTACTATGTAATTCTTTGCAATTTATTCAACAAACACAAGTTACATCAAGTTGATTTTATACAGAAATGTTGTTTTTACTAAAAGTTAAAACGTGAGTGTCGGACAAAATGACAGACACAATTAACTTTGTGACTGTCAAATATTCCAAAATGACAAATTTGTACTGGTCAATGTCCTTGACCAGCCACTTATTTCCAGGCTTGTTATATATCATATGTGACCCGCTCTAGTAAGTGGTATGTGCTGTGCTGTCTGCAGGAAAGTGCATATTAAAAGTCACTTGCTGTTAATTGGAATGATCAGCCTATGTGGTAGTAATGGGTTTCTTCTGAAGACCACGAGTCACAGAATACCGTATGTCTGACACCTAATATCCATTTTGTAATGATTTTTCCTGGATATAAAAAAAACCCACAAAAAAACAATAACTACTTTTCATGGATTAATTAATGATTTACATTTTCATTTATGCAATAAATTAAGTTTAACAAAATCACCCCATACATAATTATGTACTTTGCTTCTGTGGAAAATTACTTCAGAAACAAGCACCTACTTTCAGCAGAGAGGGTCACATTATTACATACAATATCCACAAGTTATTACACGTATTTCCCACCAAGTTAATGTATAAGTTTTTTTGGGGGTTTAAGCTTGTTAACTGCCCATAGACAGGATGTAGAATGTTTATAAAACTGCAGTACTAGTAATCACGGCCATGTTGAAACCATTTCAAACAGGCAAACATTTCAAAATGCTGGTTAATCTGTCCTGAAAACGCTACAGCTGTTACGCTGCCAAGAAATGGATATTCTTACACCTTACTCTCCCCGTGCCAGATGTTTTAAGTTTTTAGTGTACTTAGTGTACGTACAAACAATAACAGTAGACTGTTTCACACTCTCACAGTGTGTGTAAGTAAATATTTACAGACAAAAATAATTAACATCGGTACGCGAAAAATAAAGTGAACCTTTAAAGAAAGAGCAACATTGAGTAATTTGGGTTACTAGTGTCATGGTTAATTTTAGTTACGTTAAAGGTTAATCACTGATACTATCTTAGAGAATAGTTTTTGTAATCAATTTTAAATGTTGTAATTTGTGTTACTTGTGTCAGGGTTGATTTTAGTCATGTTAAAGGTTAATCACTGATATTACCATATCATATTGTCAGTGGACCCATTTGCAGTTTGGGCTATTTTCTGTTCCAACCAGTGGTCAACAACTGGTTCATCAAAGGCAGTGGTATGTGCTATCCTGTCTGTGGGACAGTACATATAAAAGACCCCTTGCTGCTTTTCAGAAAGAAGTCTATGTGGCAGCAGCGGGTTTCCTCTAAACATGTCAGAATGACCGTATGATTGATGTCCTATAGCCGATGATGAAATTAAAATCAATTGCTCTAGAGGCGTCATTAAATCAAACAATCTTTACTATAGTTAATAAATCTTATGATGTCATTAAACACAAAAAAAGTACAAAAAACTTTTTTTTTAATATTTAAAAATAGTCTGTATTGCAACACAAATAGGGCTATAGCTAATAAACTGTGAGTGGGAGGTGGGTTATGATGGTGCAGGACTTAATGAAGCAAGACGTTTTAAGTGTTTTATTTGGAGGTTCTAACAATAAAATGTTTAGTGTCGGTGACCTGGAACATGATTTCAACTTCAAATATTGTATAACCTTGAAATAAAACAATTATTTAGTCATACAGTTTACTTCGCTGCTCACCACACCCATGTCCATGAGTCTGTATTAGATGTTGCCTTTGCAAATGGGTCATAAAACAATTAGTGTGAAGATAAAATATGATAAATTGTATGAGCATGAATTTCCGGGTCTTTGCTTGTAGCCAAGGGCCATGTTTAAAACGATATATTCATCATGTGGGTTAACTCAGTTCATACTCGTCACTAGTCTTTTTATATGTTTTACTAAGTATCTGTCTGTGCATTCATCTTCAAGTAAAAAAATAAATAAAATAGATTTTTAAAAATAAAATTAATGTACATACATGTACATGTACAACTACTGTTCATTAGTTACAAACATTTTATTTATTTTACATGTACATGTAGTGTTAAAAATAAATAAAATATAATAAATATTTGAGGGTTTTCAAATATGTTAACATAATAAATAGGTTTTCAAAATTAAGAAATGATAAGTAATGTTACTGTAAATGTTATCCCCCGTACTGTTTACTAGTAATTAAAGTGTGTGTAAGAATGCTAACCATATATAACAGCATGTATTAACGGATTGTTCAAGCTTATGACTGTTCTCTTGTCTGCATTATTTCCCTAC
The DNA here is from genome assembly GCA_032355785.1 of Symmetromphalus regularis. Classification (NCBI taxonomy): domain Eukaryota; kingdom Metazoa; phylum Mollusca; class Gastropoda; order Neomphalida; family Neomphalidae; genus Symmetromphalus; species Symmetromphalus regularis. The sequence goes on along the minus strand of JAULBS010099097.1, from coordinate 7,745 downwards.
AGCATTCATAGTCTTGATATTTTCTGTAATACCATTTTACGCAACATTTTTAATAGTATTCTTAAATTTTTTAGCATTTTGAAATGTTGCCACATTATTTAGTATTTATTATGTGGATAGTGATGTGGAATGTTTTGTTACTGGAATGTTTTTTTAAATGTTTCAGCAAATTCTCAACACATGGTGCCACCACCGCCACCACCACGTCCTCCGTCACCCATGTTCGTATCAGTGCCACCAAGAACTCAGAGACTTCTTCATTCAGAAGCATACCTAAGGTATATGAACTATAACTTTGCCATTTTCTCCACCCACCACTGACCCTAAACTACCATACCTCACACCACCACACACAAACACTCACCATTTCCACCCTCACCCATGTATACATGCCGCCAAGAACTTGAGAACTTCTTCTTTCAGAAGCATATCTAAAGTACAAAATATACATTGTGACTGTTTATACTTATCTCCACCCACCACTAACTTGAAACTACCACACCCCACACCACCACACCCAAATAGTCAACATATCCTCCCTCACCCATGTTTGTATTCATACAATGTACCACCAAGAACTTGAAGACTTTTGCTTTCAGAAGCATATCTAAAGTACAAAATGTACATGTGACTGTTTATACTTATCTCCACCCACTGTTAACCCTAAACTATCACACCCCACATCGCCATACCCAAACACTCACCATATCCACCCTCACCCATGTTTGTATACATGCCACCAAGAACTTGAAGACTTCTGCTTTCAGAAGCATATCTAAAGTACAAAATGTACTCCCACAACTATCAGACACCACATCCAATGTCACCGTTGTTAATATCTATGCCACCAAAAACAGAAAGATTTCATTCAAAAGAATACGTATGGTATATTGCGACTTGCACAATATAATCTTTTAATTATCTTTGACAAAAATGTACAATTACCATCTACATATATAGTACTTTATTTTAGGACATTATTTTTTTAATCCCCTTCATAATGATGAACTGAATGTGAAATAAGGAGTTGCTCACAGTTACAACATGTTCTTTTTCATATAAACCATATACTTGGTCAAGAGAAATATGTGGGTCAAGGTCAGCATATAAATTATAATTAATCATTAGATTGTCAATAGAAATCTCTAAAATAATCAACATTTTATGTGTATTAATTTGGGAAGGAGGGATGGAAAATGAGATTGTTGATGTTTTGTTTCACAGATTAGAAAAGACAGTAGAACTAGCACTTAACATTTCTATCTGTTTGTTTGAAGGTACATTGAAGGTCTAAATGCCGAGAGCAAGACGATTGGCGACTGGGACAAGACTCTGGCCGCCACCCAGGAAAACACTCCCGCCATCCCTGAGAGTCGACTTCCCACTCATTGGCTGGCACAAGGAGCTGGTTACCATGGCAGTGTGACTAGTGCATTGTGGGCATTGCGGGATCACATGCTCAAGGATGTACTAAGTGTACAGAGGATCATTCCATTTAATGATCTTTGTAAGTGATGTCAAATTATGGAAGAGTTTATTATTTCTTTGAGTGGTATGCTCTCTAATGTTCTAAATTAATTAAAGATGACAACAAACAAAAATAGTATATAATACACTTCGATGTGGTGTTCGACTTGTATATAAAAAAATCATGAACACAAAATTTAAAATTTGTTTAATTTTCTTAAATTATGTTTAATTAACCGGTAAAAAAAATATATAAAATGAAAATAAAACCCAGTCCTCCAAATATGTTTTTAAAGTATCGATTATTACAAGTAATTATTTTATTAAATAAAACAAAAATTCATTTTTTTAAATTTCAATATTGTGTTTTAACAAATGTGACACTGGTAGAACTACTTTTCATGGTGTGATTTTTTTTTAAAGATTATGTCCCTTTGACTTGACTATATGATGTTTGTCATTGTTTTTCTCGTTACTGCTTTAGTATACACATAGTTATGAGCATCACGGATTAAAAGACTAAAATTCTAGTACATGAAATTAAAACAGTATTATGTTAATCTGTTTGATGTCTTGTCACAGCTCTGTGATATCTGTGTTCTAGTTTAATGTTGGGATTATCTTGAAATCAGTATTAACCATAATACATTATTCAATCTTTAATCAACATGTCACCAAAGTTTGAGGAATGAAAACTGAACAAAACTAAATGTTTGCATCATCAACATTATGCAATAGTTTAGCCATGTTCTGTTAAAAAGTGAAAACAATCTTATAAGAAAACAAAATTGAATACAAATGAAGTAATGTTTTCATTAACAGAAAGAAAAGGATTGGTTATTTAATCACACATACCCCTTCATTAACAGATATAAAAAGAATCTAGATGTATCCTAAATTCAGAATTTTTAAGATATGGTCTGATTTTCAGAAAGCAAAAACAGTTTTGTAATTCTATTTATTTGTTTTTCTTTTTTAAAATTTTATTTCCTAATCAAACTGTTACTACTTGCCAGTTTTCATCCCTAAATCTGAGTAATTGTTCTCAATTTATTTTGATTTGTGGAGAATTGGGCTTACGGTATTAACTTCACAGATTGAATGTTTACCATAATTAGGCCTTTTATATTTTTATTACCTCGTTTACAGATCTGCTAATACTAAATACAATAATGTGAATGAAATGAAAATAAAAGGTTACTTTGGATTTTTTTTTAACCTCTGACATAATATAAATGAAGAACATTTTTAAAAATTCCATGTCTGATCTGCACTATAAAATTTAGAACCCCCGCCCCCCTGCCCCCAAAAAGAAAACAAAACCAAATAAATTAAAAAAACCTTTTTATCATGTGTATTGTCAAAAAGGTAAATAAGTAGCAATGAATGGATTTTCCCACATTCTTCTGTTATTTTGAAAATATCTGGCAATTTTATTTTTATTTCTAATTCAATTGACCAACCAAAGTTTTAAAGAGAAAAACGTAAAACAAGTGATAAAATAAAAAAGACTTTACATTGAAATTTCCTAATTTCTCATATTTATTTTCTTTTTCAGAAATCTTAAGAAGATCTGATCATCATCATCACAGTTTTATCATCACAGCAACATTTTACATCACTCATCATTGTTATCGATCATTTTATCAATCCATCATGTTTTATATTACAATACTGCCAACTACATTCTAATCAGTGCACTTGTTTTCATCATAGTCATTGTACAAATGTTTTTTGTCATAAAATAGAATTATGGTTTGATCATATGAATGTCATATGGCTTAAAAAAATTATGGTTTAATTATGAGAATGGTTTATGATGGCATGACGAATTGTATGATGGTACAAATATTTTATGGCATAAAAACTATTGGTATTTACAAATGTTTTATGACAAAGAATTATAGTATGATTGTAAGAATATTTTATGGCATCATTACGGTGTTTGTATTGTGTTTGGTTGTTAGTTGTTTTATAGGATAGTTGCTACTCGTTTCTTCTTTGTGTTGTTAAGGTAGTGCATACTCTAGCAATCTCAGATATTTCTAACACTAACAGGCAAAATGAATTAGTTTTGTGTGAGCCCCAATGGTCCAATGGTAGAATGTCAGACTCTTAAGCTAATGACAGTGATTCAAAAACCTGTTGGAGGCTGGCTCACATTTGACTACGTGTCAAAATAATCAAATGTTTGACATCCAATAGCTGACGATTAACAAATCAATGTGCTTTAGTGATCTCGTTAAAATAAATTAAAATAAGCTTTTTTCTGATAACCATATTGTCCACAATGACAAGATATTTCAATAAGAAGTCAGTCTAAGAAATTTCCATTACAACCATGTGTCAGACAGATGAGCAATTTGACGTAATTGTGTCAGCAATTACCAGAAATGAAATAATTGGACTATTAAAATGATAATTGAATAATTAGTCTTGACAGTAATCATCTTATAATTATGAAAGGAAAAAATTTGTTATTTAATGACACCCCTGCACATTGTTTATAGAGAAGCTGTTAGTTATCAACTTTTGTGCTGGGGGGCAGGGGACAAGGGAGGGTTGTTAAATAAATAACTTGTTAGGTATGAAACATATTTCTTCAGAGGAAACCCACTACTGCCACTAATTCTGATTAGCACAAAGGGATCATTTATATACGCTTTTCCACCAACAGGACAGAATTTATCATGAGCTGTAATAAGTAGGGGTGCAACGATATACCGCTATATTGCAATACATGCCGAGCGCAATACATACCGCAATGTGGTTTCGTGTATCGCGATATATCTACCTAATGAGTATCCATTTATAAAACCTATGACTTAAGACAGTAGGTAATAAAAAAAAAGTTAAACTTAATTAAAACATAAAAATGTACTGTCTCTATGTATTATCTTTTTTTATCACAAATTGGTACAGGTCTGTCTTCCTTAGATATGTTTAGTAATTAGTATAATACATGTACAAGGCACAAAATAAAAAAAATCTCTTAACTAGCAAATTGCTAACCAATGTTAAAAAATGATTAGCAATTTTGGCATTAATTTCTAACAATTCTACTTCTAGCAAGCTTTGTGAGAGTACATTACTGAATTCTAACTGTGCAGTGTCATCAATTGGTATTGTAGTAATGTAGTGAACTCAATGAACAATTCAATAAAGACCATAAAAACACTCAAAATGTGGTGTTTCGCATTTTGCTTTGAACAGATAATTTTGACTCACAGTTCGGGTTTTTTCCATCGCAAATTACGATGCGACACTGGTTATTTTGTGCCTTGATGTAGTATCAAAATACGACTATCACATCTTGGTAATTAATCAAACTGTATTGCAGTATGTATTGCAATATGGGTTTACTGTATCGCTATATATCGCAATACGGTTTTGGCCGTATTGTTGCACCCCTAGTGATAAACCAGTTGTGGATCTCTCGTCATCATAAAAGTATCACAGCAGAATAATACATAATTGGAACATAGAGGTCCTTCTGACCTGGGGAGCATCATTTTAAATGTATATATATATATTTTTTAATTCACATTTTTCAGCATGGTTTTATTGTTTTTAGTATGTTTCAGGTTTTCAGAATGCAGCAAAAACATCTATTTACAAAAGAATTAAAAATATAAAAAACGTGAAGATTACTATAGTGTGGTGGGATTATGTGGTGTCTCATGCAGTTTCCTTGTTTTAGTGACATACCCCACTTTCATCACTGATGACAACAAGTATGAGGTTATCAGACCGAAGAAAGGGTGATGTGCACGAGTGTTTTTCTTTAAGTGTCGTACAGGATTACAATAAGTTAGAAGTTAAAAACCTCCTGTTATTAGCAACAATTGAATGGAATGTGCGGTGTACGTGAAGCAGGTTGTTATTACACACATCTGTCACATGCACATGGTAGTGTGTGTCATTTCAGTTTACTGACCTTATTCACAAATATACATGTCGGAAAATGTTAAGCACTACTGAATGTCATTTGAATTTATATTCATTGTAATAGATTTTCTAGCATGTGACTGGCCCCAGTGTTGCTGTGGTTAAGCTGTCACTCATGACTGATAGGTGCTGGGATCAAATCTCAGTCGAGGTATCGGAGTTTTAATCTCGATACCGGCTCCGATAGGTAGGTGCATACCACTTGCACCAACTAGTGGTCCACAACTGGTTTATTAAAGACTGTAGTTTGTGCTTTCCAGTCTGTTTGAAAGTGCATATAAAAGATCCCTGGCTGGTAATCGGAAAGAGTAACAAATGTGGTAGTGGGTTTTCTCTAACTATAATGAGTCGCAAAACACTGCATGTCCAATACCTAATAGCTGTTGAATAAAAAATAATATACTGGGATTTCGTTGAACAACCAATCCTTTATTTTCCAGAATTAAATGTTGAGTCTTGTGTTATGGTAAAAGTTTTTATTCCTGGCTCATTTAGAGTATACATCAGTTGAGTTTTAAACAAATGATAAACACAACAGACTGCATAGTTAAAAAATTGGCGATGCTTAATTTTTTTTTTACATGTAGGTGTATATTTTAAAATATAATGGTAAATACGTGATGCAAAGAGCAATATGTTCCTTTGTGTAAACATATAACACTTCTTGTAAACACTCAAACGGTAGCGTGTCTACCTGTGAACTGGTCGGTCATCGGATCAATCCTTCTCAGTGGACCTATTTGCAGTTAGGGCTATTTTCCGTTCCAACCAGTGATCCACAACTGGTTCATCAAAGGCTGGTATGTCCTGTCCTGCCTGTGGGATGGTGCATATAAGACCCCATGCTGCTTATTGGAAAAGAGTAGCCAATATGGCGGCAGCGGATATCTTCTCAATACATATGTCAGAATGACCATATGATTGAAGTCCAATAGCCAATGATAAGATAAAAATCAATATGCTCTAGAGGCATCGTTAAATAAAAACAAACTTTACTTTCTTGTAAACATGGCAACAGGTTTTGTAAACATAGAACACTTTCTGTAGCTGTTGTTAATTTTCTCTGCATCTCAATGGGTCTGGGTGGGCCATGTGCTGTGATTTGTAATCCAAGGTAATTACCTGGAGTTACTTACCTGTTTTACATTCTGTGGTATCTTAATAGTTGTACGTTCTTCACAAAGTCATTTAATTTTCTCTCTTTTATTCCTGCTCGTTTGTTTATACACAGCTCGAGTTTTTAATTTATGTGTATAATTAGTTTTATAACACTAGGAACACAAAATTGCCACGTACTATTTTTTATTTTATTTTTTTAAAAAGTAAATATTGTTTTATTTAACGATACCTCTAGAGCACATTGAAATTAATTCTTATCATCAGCTATTGAACATCAGTCATATTGCCATTCTGACATTTATTTAGAGGAAATTCACTGCCGCCACACAGGCTACTCTTTCTGATAAGCAGCAAGGGTTGTTTTATATGAACTGTCCCACAGACAGGACATCACATACCACAGCCTTTGATAAACTAGAGATGGACCAATGGTTGGAACGGAAAATAGCCCAAACAGCAAATGGGTTCAGTGAGAAGGATCGATCCGGCGACTGATAGCTTCACATGCGGACACTCGCCCATTTGATCTACATCCCGCTCCTATTTAGTTTAGTTTTAAAGGAAGCGAGTACAGATATTTTAGCATATGGTTTTATCATCAAATTTTGATGAAAAGTTGCTTTCATAATCTGTGTACCTGATATAAAAACCTGACGAGTTGTTATTTCTAACAACTACTTCCATGATATCGATGATCACAAACTGTGGCAATCATCATCAATGCATGTTTCACTGTTTAACACCCTGGTGTCCCGAGTTTTAATCAAATAGAATCCTGTGCCGTAACATGTTGTTTTTCATATTACATGACCTCAATCAAAAGAAACATGCTTCTCTATCATTAACAGGCTATTAACACTCAGACTTTAATGACGCCATCGCAGACAAATTCAATTTAGAGATTGATAAACTTTCCCTAAAGTTTCAGAGAGTGCATTTTGCTTCTGCCAGTTAGTTTAACTTTGTTTCGGGTCAATGACTGCGAGGCAAGGTCAAAATGTTTTCAACCTTTTTGGATTTACATGTATGAGGGAAGGTCAAATTTTTTTCAATCTTTATGGTTTACTTGTACGAGGAAAGGTCAAAATGTTTTAACCTTTTGGTGTTTATATGTATGAGGGTAGGTCACAAACAGTAGCGTGTCTGCCTGTGAACCGGTCGGTCATCGGATCGATCCTTCTCAGTGGACCCATATGCAGTTTGGGCTATTT
>JAULBS010099086.1:0-16356 GCA_032355785.1 Symmetromphalus regularis | reverse complement strand
ACAACACATACCACGGCCTTTGATGAACCAGTTGTGGACCACTGGTTGGAACGGAAAATAGCCCAAACTGCAAATGGTTCGACTGAGAAGGATCGATACGACAACCGACAGCTTCACATGCGGTCACTCTACAGTTTGAGCTACATTCCGCTTCTGCAAGTCCACAGGTAAGCTACTGTTATAGTATTACCAATCTCTACCTAGTAACTAGTAATGACGTCACATGCTGACATCATACTCTATATAATATGAGTGATATTATATATTTCAGCTAGACTTCTGGCAGTATGCCAACATCAACAAGCCTGCTACTGTGATGTTATCACCAGATCTTTATCCGGCATTCGTGTCAGAGGTCACCAGCCATGGAATGACGTCACAGGTTGTCAATGAAGATCTTGAAAAGTAACTCGTTTTATATTTATACGTAACAAAATTTAATATTAGCACAAAATACAGAACCATATATTATTATCGTATTCTGAATGTTCGCAAACAGCTTACTAAAACTAAAGATGGAGCGGGATGTAGCACAAATGCATGGGCGTTTGACTCGGGAGGGATGTGGGAGATGTAGCTCCCCCCCCCCAATGTTCTTATTCATTATTAAATTATTCACCGAGAAATTCTGATGTTCAGAAACGGGAGCAGCCCCACCCCAATTGAATTTCATTTCAACGCCACTGAAATGGTAGCGTGTTCGCCTGTGAAGCTGTCTTCGGATCGATTCTTTTCAGTGGACCCATTTGGGCTATTTTTCGTTCCAACGAGTGGTCCACGACTAGTTCATCAAAGGCCATGCTGTCCTGTCTTTGGGACGGTGCATACAAAATAAAACCTCCATGCTGGTTATCGGAAAGAGTAACCTATGTGGCGACTGCGGATTTCCTCTAAATAAATATGTCAGAATGACCATATAATCGACGTCCATTAGCCGATGATAAGATACAAATCAATGTGCTCTAGAGGCATTGTTAAATAAAACAAACATTACTTTAAAACTAAAGGTACAACACCATAGACGAAAGTAACATATTTAAATCGGGGGATGGAGGGGGAGGCTGGACGGGGGGTTGGGATCGAGGTATTTCTGTTGAGCGCAAAAACTCAGATATGCGTGCCTGCGTGAAATGGTTGAGCCTATTAAAATGTAATTTCAGGTCAGCAGAAAATGCGCTGAAACCTGCGCAGAACTTCCGACCCAGCCAAACTCTATCACTGGACCATAGCAAGTATCACACTCTAGCAGAGGTACGTCTGAGAAATTAGTTCATCTAGATGTTATACGGACAATAGCATTACAAAACAGAGGTACGTCTGAGAAATTATTTCATCTAGATGTTATACAGACAATAGCATTACAAAACAGAGGTACGTCTGAGAAATTAGTTCATCTAGATGTTATACAGACAATAGCATTACAAAACAGATCGGTGAAAAATATAATAATAATAATTAAATAATAATAATACATTAAAATAACATTTAATTACAACATAATAATAATAATAATAGTAGTAGTAATAATAATAATTATTATTAATAATAATAATAGTAATAGTAATAATAATAGTAGTAGTAATAATAATAATTAATAATAATAATCATAATAAATAATAATAATTATTAATAATAATAATAGTACTAATAATAATAGTAGTAATAATAATAATAGTAGTAGTAATAATAATAATTAATAACAATAATAATAGTAGTAGTAATAATAATAATTAATAATAATGATAACAATAATAGTAATAAATAATAATAATAATTATTAATAATAATAATAATACATTTATATATCAATAAATTATACACTCGTCAATATTATTTTTACTATCTTTCTGTCTTTGCTTGTATCGATATGGATATATTTTTAGACTATGAGTAACCTTGAGTACTTGGCTGCAAATGAGGTGTCTGTTGGAAAGGCGACCCTGGGATACACTGTAGGAAACAACCCCATAGAGAAACTAGAGGTAGGTATAACACATCATTATTACAACTTAGCTTTTAATATAGGACGTAGCTCGCATTGCAATATTTTAATTCACTTTGTTTCATGGACACTTAATTCACGCCCGTAGGAACCGGGTAGTGGGGATGGGGAGGGATGGAGAGGGGCACATGCCCCCACTTGTGAACCTGTTTTTAACACATTAATTGTTGCTATTGTAATGAAAATCTGAAATAGTTTGTACCCGATCCGTCAGAGCTCCTCACCCTCTCCCTCCCACACTCCCAAATTCGTTCCTACTTGCCTGTGATGTTATACACATATACAACCAACTGACTCTACAAGACACAACACACAATCATGGACTTACTGTGTTGATGCTTCTAGAACATCTCCTGTCGAGAGCTTGTATGTTGATGCTCACGAACCTGGTTAGGAGTCAAGATGTACAAAGCTTTTTCTTCAATATTTTCTTATACAGAATTGAAAGGAGACCGAAAGATTTTGATCCGTCTGAGTAAATCTCAAGTGAGATCAAAACTAGATTATGGACTGCATTGTGTATATATATTACTTGCTGATTTCCATACACAACCAGAGTCTTAGACTCGCTTGGTGTTTTTCTGTCGAGAGTTCGTACGATGGTCACAAACCTACTTTTGGGGCTAGACATAAACAGCTTTTCCCCCAGTATGTTTCTAAACAGAAGCCAATGCAAAAACATCCTACTCATGACCTGGTGTTTGAAGAGAAAAAAAAAGTGAAGTTGTTTGATGTGAAACCAAATGCTATTCCTCCTTTTGGTCTTCGTATCAGTTCTTCCAGCATCATTTTTGATGACGTTATGGAAACTCCTTCGAATCGTATTCTTTCACGATGGTATATTAAACCATCTGACATTTTGTATGATCTAGTGCATCTGAATAAATATCATAGTGATGCTCTATCCTGATCAGCTGACTTACAACATTTAGAAGCTGAATCAAATTGTTCCTCATCGGAATTCATTCTGTATTGTATCGACTCGACACCTCTTGCATCCACGGTTCACTAATTTTCGGGCAATGAAATTTTTTCTTGTAAAACCCTAAGCGCACGTACAGGCCAACGCAGCAATTACAAGTCCCTCCAAAGTTGCCATGTCCCTTTTCACAATTGCTGGAACCGCCTCTGTCTTCACTTTTGTTGTTTCTGTTCTTCCCCAGAATGAATAAGTCCCTCAAGGCCATGTGTTGTTATTTTCAGTATACTAGTACATTGCCCGAATTTTTGGCGCGATGTAGCTATGATTAATCTGCTATTTAGTTTAATAGACAGTAATGATTTTTGTTTGAATTTAATTGATGGTACACTTATATTATTAGCAGGTTACCACGAAATCCCGTCGGAAATAGGATTTTATTTATTCCCCTATGGAATTATTATTATTATTAGATTCCCCCCACCCCCACCTTTTCTCGATTGTTTTTTTTCAACCATTTTCCGAGTGCAAGGACGTGAAAAATAACCATTTTTTCCACAGTTCTATTCACTCATCACTTTTGGATCCCCATTTCAGAATTTCACATTTGAACCCCTCTTTTCAGACATCTTACATCCGCGCCTGATTTATTTTTAAAAAATTTGGTGGGTGGGGCAGTGAATTGTTTTTCTTGAAAGTACTTTGTTCTTGCAATTTGAGTTATGCCCAATTAAATTCAATAGATTTTAACGCAATATTTTCTAGGACTTCAATCTTTTGCAACTATGGGACTGCCACTTTAAGGAAATATTCCTTTCTCTTGTAGATTGTCACAACAGGTGGCTCTGTGAACAAGAAGATCATTTACCTGGAGGTTCTTGCGCATGGGCGGGAATGGGTTACCACGGCGTCCACGATGTACTTCATTGATATGGTAAGCAGGGAGTCTCAAATCCTCAAATTGCCCGTACCAATCGGCAATGCCGTAGAGATTGCCACAGAGTTTTTAATTCTACGTGGCACAGTTTTGTGTCAGTCTAAAAAAAAAATATGTCAAGGTGTATTGTTTTTTTAATTATTAAAAATAGTGTATATTTACGCCAAAATTGCCGTGGACGCTATTTCGCCACAGTATTTATTTTGCCGTGGACATTGTCTTAATTGCAGGGGTTGTGTCTGCCAGAGGGTGAAAAGAGTAAGGCCAATCTTGAAAGAAAATTCTAAGGGAGAGCAGGACCTCTAAAATACATTCCATCAAACTGTGTTTAGGAAGGCGGGCGCTCGTTGACATTTAACTGGTTAAGTCGTCTTGTGTCGGATTACATTTATCTGGCGTCATGCGTAAAGGAAACACAGTCTAATAAGACTGTGAGCGACCTCCCCCCCCCTTCCTGAACATGCTAGAGGTGATCAGTGTGCTGGGCTGTCGTTAAACGAAAAGAAGTTTATAGTGACGTCATCATTACGTCATAGCTGTTCTCAATTAGTCCTGTTTCAATAGTGATGTCATAACTATTCTCTCGTCTTTAGTCCTTTAAAAGTGTAACGTCATCATTACGTCATAAAGTTTCTCCCGCCTTTAGTGCTGTTTTAATAGTGACATCATAACTATTATGACGATTATGACGTCGTTAATCCTTTTAAGACATCACAATTTCGTCATATATTTTCACATTGTTAGTCTTTTAATAGTGACGTCAATATTACGTCATACTATTATCACGTAATTAGTCCTTTTTAACGTGTGACGTCATCATTACATTATAACTATTATCACGTCGTTAACAATATTTTCGTTCTTTACCATTAAAAAGGGCTTCTTGTTTTACTTGCAGTTACTTCACCCAGAACCAGCTTACGAGGCAGAGTCACAGTTCATGTTAGACAATTTTGAGTGGCATATTGTACCCGTATCAAATCCAGACGGCTATCACTTTACATGGGTATTATTATTATTATTATTGTGGGTTTCTTTAACTGAGAGAACAATTTTGTGTTATACTCGCATAAGTTAAGTACATTTGAAGTTTCGGTCATCATCCTCTCATGTTACTGTTAATATATACCGGTATATATAAACTAATTATCGTTTGTTTGCTCAGAACTCAGATCGCTACTGGAGAAAGAACAGAGCTCAAACCAGCGTTAGTTACTGCCCCGGAGTCGACTTGAACAGAAACTTTGACGCCAACTGGGGAGGTATGAAACCACGTCATAATTATGATGTCATAGACCCAAAATTAGTCATATGATATTTACATACAGATTGATGACGTCATAGATGAAAGATGTCATCCATCTTATGTTATTTTGAAATCATAAGAGCAGTAATGTTGAATAAATAAAATACTAAACGAATCGCCGTATGATATCGTTTATATTTGTATTATCAATGGCAATGTAAACAATATCACCCGGGACGCCGTTTAGTATTATCCATGTTTCAAATTAAATTAAATAACGTACACATACCACATGACATTGTGGAAATTGACCACTTTTATTCTTTCGAATTGCTCTGATTTTGTGTTTTAAATAACCGTGATACCAATTTTGTTAAATCTCTTGTGTAACACTCAAAACTGATAAACGAGTATTCTAAAAATTAAATCCTATTAAAATACACCTGTGACGTCACTGTTTAATTTTCTATTTTTAATTTCTCAAACATATGCCCCCCCCCCCCAAAAAAAAAAATAGGGTAGAATGAAGAAAAAAAAAAAAATTAGAACATGTATTGGGAAGGGAAAACAATTTGCTATAAAATTAATTTTACGTTTTACCCATTTAACTGGTCATATGCCTGCATACTTCTCTATTCACCCCCTATGAAAAGAAATCATTTAACTTCAAAGTTTGAATTTAATGTTTTTGTTTAAACAATGATGTAGGTTTTTTCTTTTTCTTTTCTTTTCTTTTCTAGCCTTCAGGACAGTCGGCAGAAATAAAATAAGTGTGAATTTTCACTTTTAATTTTATTTAATTTAGCTAAATGTAGGGTTAGCAGTTTTGTGAAACAAATAATTAAAAAATTCTGGCCTAACAATGGTAGTAAACATCTGACTAACAAAGCACCATTTTTGCATAACATTTTATGATGCAATAACAAGCTGGCATATTTTTTTTTTTAATTTAATATTTCCATAACTTTATTTTTTTTAAATTTAAACTGAGAGGGATGAAAAAAAAAAAATAATAATAATTAAAAAATAATAATAATAATTACACATAAAAATAATCACAGAATTTTTTTCTGCATCATTTTCAAAAACATTAAAAAATATAATAATAATAATAATATTAAAATAAAAATTACCGTATACAAAATTAATCCCTGAATTTTTTCTGCATCATTTTCAATTTTTTTTTGTTTTTAAATTACTAATTCTTATAAACAATACAATTTTAAAACAAATAACATCATATACACCCCCAACCCATCTAATTAGTTCACGCTCATTTCCAAATTATTTCTTTTTTTAAACAGTACAATTTTAGGACAATAATCCATCCACACATTCATCACATCAAGCTTTATGTGTCAGCGTTGAAATTTGTCTGACAGAGTTCTGCATCTTTAGTCCGTTCGAAGGGCGCGAGAACACAGAATGAAGATCACCAGTCTCTAACATGGAGTATTCGATCTGGCACTCGAACGTCTTCTCGAATGCTTCCAAGAATGGATTGATGGCTTCGTCGATTGTGATCGACTTGTTCAATTCCTTGGAAAGAGATGTCACTTCCTTCTCGGGTATTCCGCAAGGAACAATGTGATTAAACCACGACAGGTCCGTGTTGCAGTTCAGAGACACGCCGTGTGTTGTGATGTACCGTTTTCCATGCACGCCTGCAAAATAAAGAAATTATTAAATTGAAAGAACAGCAAATTCTTTCCCGAGCAACATAGGTTGAAACAGTCACTGCTCTGACTCGAGTACATACATGTATAAGATGGGCACAACACATGAAATTTTTTTTTTTGTCTTTTAACCTTCTGGACACTGAAGGCGACATATTTCGCCATGCTGTTATAACCACAGTTAACCTTAAAAAATAAGTGTGGTGTGATACTTTATTTTCAGGGCACATTGGAGTTATCTCACCTAAACAAATTTTCTATAAAAAAAAAACTACGAAATTGCCGATTTACATCTTGGAAGTTCATAAAGTTTTTCTTGGCAATTTCAGTTTGAAAAAAGGTTTTCTTGACAAAATGTACGCAACTGGCAACAATGGCGTAACGTTCCCACATTGAGGATTAAACAGCTACGTCTGACTGATATTTTGATTGCTCATTTGATCGTTTTTGCACGAACGAAAATTGTGACATGGAAGGGAATTCAATTAATTTTCACATTTTACACAAACTTTGGCCAAAGGTAGGTGGAGATATTGGCGAAGATAGCCAACCCTTAATTATAATAGCGCACATATATAGCGGTCTTTGTTGATTTTTTAGCTCTAAAATGTGGCAATAAATATTGCAGAAACTACAATTACAATAAAAATAATATATAGTCTATGCACATCAGTTATTTTAGGTTTTTACTGGGTTTTCCAATTCACAATGTGTGCAGAAAAGCAATTTACAAATACCCACTCAACCTGATGTTTGTCAAAATTCAGTAGTCTAAAGGTTAACGATTCCCCACCCCCTCAGCAATCAAGAAAATGTCCACAGAAAAATAAATGCTGTAGAGAAATAGTGTCCATGGCATTTCCCACTGCAATTTTATACTTTATTTTTAATAAGAAAATTATTTTTAGTCTTTATTTGTTAGAAATCTCAGGGGTTTTACATAGTGTCTATACACCCTATTTCAGGGGTTACATCACATTTTATATTGGACCATGTGGAGTTACCATAACTGCTATCAGTGCTTGTTCTGCAGATTCTGCAAGAATTATTTACTTTGTAAAATTAATTTACTGGAACAGACATAATTACTCAAATATTTATTAACCAATTTGGGAATTTATAGACCCGAAATTGAGAATTTTCAGTGCCATTTGCCTTTGGGAAGGGGTCGATGTTCGGCACTGTATAAAGCTAGTATGCTGATCACTGCAAACCAATTTTACAATAACTTGACAATAATATGACAATAACTTGACAACAATGTAACAATAATTTTACAACAACTTGACAACAACTTCAATAATTTGACAACAACGTAACAATAATTTGACAATAATTTGACAACAACGTAACAATAATTTGACAATAATTCAACAATAACCACACTGTCGATTGTCACGAAGGCTACAGACTGTGTAATTGAGCAATCAGTATAATTCCAATATCTGCCGACATTGTCATATTTTGGTGGATTGCCCTCACCTTCAGACTTAAAAGATGGTTTGTTTTAACGAGCACATTGATTTTTATCTTATCATCATTCTGACAAATGTATTTAGAGGAAACCCGCTGCCACCACATAGGCTGCTTTTTTTTGATAAGCAGCAAGCGGTCTTTTATATGCACCGTCCTACAGACAGGACAGCACATACCACGATCTTTGATGAACCAGTTGTGGATCACTGGTTGGAACTGAAAATAGGCCAAACTGCAAATGGGTTCACTGATAAGGATCGATCCGACAACCGATCAGTTCATAGTCAGACACGCTACTGTTTGAGCTACATCCAGCTCCTATTTATTAATAAAGGTCATCCTCAATGTCAGGGGTCACTCACGTTTTCTCTGCCAGGTTTTTATGAACTATATTTGTCAGGGGTCTCATGGACTCAAGTGACCCCTGACATTGTGAAGATGAATAAAGGTGTGTTGGAATCATTTCAATTCTAGTCACAACGTGTTTGAACCACTGTCTTCAGCTTAAGAGGATCCCACCCACAACTTACTATAAAAAAAAATATTGAATTTTTTTTTTTTTTTTACTATTGTCTTAATTGTGCAAATGCCTACACCTACTCACTGAGCCTTAAAGATGAAGAAAACTAGGTGGCCTCTTAAAACAAGTGGTTGCTTAATACAGGTTAAATTGAACAAATTAGCCAAACTGAGAAAACAAAAGTGGCCCTTTAAGACTAGTGGTTGTTTAAAACAGGTGGCTGCATTAGCAGGTTTGACTGTATTATGATCAATACTGTAGGAAACATATTCAATACATTCACACCAACCCCTCTCCCCCCATCCCCCAACTGATGGCAATTTTTTAGAAACGTAATTTGAAAAATTCTTTTAACAGATCGTATACCTGGCTTTTATAAAAGAGGGGGGTATAAAAGAGGGGGGCCCTGGTACACACCCGTTTCTTTTCTGATGGTCCACAACGAAGTCAAGAGTTGCAGAAAACTGGTTTTGCATTAAGAAACAATATATATTCTGTCTTAATTTTTTTTATATTGAATAAATTAGTTCTTTTTTACGGCACTATAATGTCGCAGTAAATGCTCCACCCCACCCCTTACTGTTTATTCATGACTGAGTCAATTATAACCAAAACAGTTTTGATATTTTTATAACAGTCCCATGGGATGCAGTATCTCTGATTTTGGGGGTCCAGATGACATTTTATTGCATCCTTCATGCACGTTTTGTGAATCGGGTAAATCCCTAATTACCTAATATACACATTATGTTAAATACACAACCCGAGTCTATTGTGATAATGCCGCAGCGTAAATCCCTAATGTCAACAGCTGAAACCCGACACCACAAGAAGTAAACTTTGTTTATTAAATTGTCACAATAGCACCAGATAGCGTATTCCTGAGGTCACAGGATGAGATCAACAAACAACTTAATTGGAATAAAAATTGTGGCCAGGTTTACACCAAGGTGGCTTGCAGTGTTTTGACTGTGAACATAAACTCGGTTAAGCTTCAGTTTATCTTTATTGACAAGAAATGTCGGAAGATGACAGAAAAGGATTATTTACTAACACCTCAGCACATGGCTATTGGGTGTCAGACATAACATGATATCTTGTGACTCGTTAAGACTTTCAACCCCTACAATTAAGAAAACATCCACGGCAAAATAAATAATGTGGAGAAATACTGTCCATGGCAATTTTAATGTAAAGTCTAATAAGAAAAAAATAAACCTTGAAAAAAAAAGTCTGAGGCAAACAAAATGCTTTGCAATTTCATGGCAATCTCCATGGTATTGCCAATTGCTGCGGGCAGTTTTGAGTTACACTTTAGAGGAAAACTGGTACTATTTCAAATTAGCAGCAAAGAATTTTTAATTTTTATATGCACTTTCCCACAGACAGGACAGCATATACCACAGCGTTTGATAAACCAGATGAGGACCAATGGTTTGAGGGTAGCTTGCACTTTGACTGTGTCAAAATTACCAATGTCTGACATCCGATATCCAGTGATTAATAAATCAATGTGCTTCTGTGGTGTCATTTAAAAAATATAATGATAATAGGTGCCAAACATTGTATTTGAACTCATGGTCTTATGGGGAAACCCACGTCCACCATATTGGCTACAATTTCTGATTAGCAGCAAGGGATCTTTTAAATTCACTTTCCCACACTGGACAGCACAAACCATGACCTTAATTACCCCAATTGTGGACCACTGGCTGCAACAAGAAATAACTCAAATTCGTCCTCTTTGGGGGATTGATCTGACAATCCACAGTAAGAGTAACATTCTCTTTAGAGTCTAGCATAAACGGATTAATACTGGACCTGGATGGCAACAATAATTATTTCTCGACTTGTTAACACACACAGAGTTCCAAGTAATCAACTTTTGGTTTTGAGTTTTATGGCACACCACGGCTACACTGCCGGGGAACAGTCTGACATTTCCATCATCTGTAACCACCGGGAGACCGAAACTGTCGCATGCTGTCGATGAGAAACATTGCATGCATCAGACTCATCGATCGCCTCGGTAACAGCTGCTAATCAAGTTAGACCAATTCCAGACTGGCCTGATATAGAGAGGCCTTTCCAAATTTGACAATCTTAACAATAATAACCATCACAATTCCAAACACTGTCTCAATTAAAAAACAACTTGTTTTGTTTAACGACACTCTCGAACACACTGATTTATTAATCAATGGCTATTTGATGTCAACATTCCGTAATTTGTACATCTTGTCAGACGATACCTGCTATGTTCAGGCTTTAGACAGCATTAATTTGGGCACAATGTGGTTATTTGCGAGCAATTGCTACTAACTTAATTGGTTAGTTAATTGGTTTCATTTTGAAGTGCTGCAAAGTAATTTGTTTCTTAGTGATTGTTTGGAACCAATACACGGGAACCAGTTACGTTTACATACTAATCAGTAATGTCCGTAAGTGTTCGAGTAAAGCTGTTCTCTAATTGATGTTTCTATTATAATTAAGTATACTGCTTAACATACATGTACGTTCAGGTTGTGTTTCATTTGGGGGGTGGGGGGAGTGGTCCTGGGGGGGGGTGCATTTCATTTATTATTTTTTTTTTTATATAATAATAATTTGGGCGGCTATATTTTTGGCATGACATATACCGTCGCAAAATTGGTGCAATCTAAAGCTATGACATTTTTTCCATTAGCTGCAAGGAATTTTTTACAGATATGACAGCACATATCACGACCTTTGATATAACAGTCAAGGGGTACTGGGTGGGACAGGAATACACCCAAACAAAGAATCAGTCCTTCAAAGTACCTCAGGCAGAACCTCTACCAACTGAAATTCAAAATGTACATTCATAGCCAATTGTTTCGTAGCCTGTAAACCCGTCGGTCATCAGATAGATCCTTCTCCGTGGACCCATTTGCTGTTTGGCTATTTTCTGTTCCAACCAGTGGTCCACAACTGGTTCATCAAAGGCTGTGATATGTGCTGTCCTGTCTGTGGGAATGTGCATATTAAAGATCCTTGCTGCTTATCGGAAAGAGTAGCCTATGTGGCGGCAGCGCATTTCCTCTAAAGACATATACGTAAGAATAACCATATGTATGATGTCCAATAGCAAATGATAAAATAAAAATCAACGTGCTTTAAGAGGCTTTGTTAAATAAAACAAACTTTACTTTTGCCCCTTGTCATAAAATTAAAGAATTTTAATTTTTTTATGGGGTCCTCCATGTCAAATCATCCCAAAAAATTGAAAAATGTTACCTCACCTCTGATTTTGGGGTTATTGGGGCTAAAAACTATCATATTCCAATTTTTAGAGAGATCGGACCAGCAGTTTCCGAGATACAGCCCACCCAAATTTAACGATTTTGACCAAAACGGGCATTGCCACCAATATTCAAATGACCATATCTCAGTAACCAACTGGTCAATCTTATGAAATAGATATTTCTAGAAAGGTAATTCCACAAGGCATATGTGTAAGGTAAATAGTGGTGACCTTTTGACCTTTACTTTGACCTTGAATTTGGCCATGTGGGACAGGTTACCTTGAAATTAACTCGCCTTGAAAATTTAGCCCAACATGTTGTCTAAACAATATAAAAGTATTGAAGATATAATATTTCATATTAGCCTGTAAAATAGAGTTGAACTATTCATGTCTGGGCTACAAATAGCAAATCCACTATAAAATCGGAGAGGGTGAGGTGACATACATTGGATGATTTGACATGGAATGACCCAATGACACCACTGGAGCACATTGATCTATTAATCACTGAGTATTGGATGTTAAACATTTGGTAATTTGGTGATATAGTCAAAGTGTAAGCTGCCTCCGACTGGTTTTGAACCAATGTCTTCAGTTTGAGTATCCAATGTCCAACAATAAACAATCCACCACTGATACAAAACCCAATTGTTATCTGCGTAGGACAAAAAGTTAAATATTACATATTTCTGAATACATTAACATGATTAAGATATTTGTTTTCTAGTTGTGGACCACTAGTTGGAATGAAAACACTCTCTAAACAAAACAAAAGTAAAGTTTGTTTTATTTAACGATGCCTCTAGAGCACACATATTTTTATCTTATCAGCTATTGGACGTCAATCATATGGTCATTCTGAGATATTTATTTAGAGGAAACCTGATGCTTCCACATAGGCAATTCTTTCCGATAAGCAGCAAGGGGTCTTTTATATCCACCGTCCCACAGATAGGACGGCACATACCATGGCCTTGGAATGGAAAATAGCCCAAACTGCAAATGGGTCTACTGAGAAGGATCGATCCGATGACCGATTGCTTCACAGGTGGACATGCTACCATTTGAGCTACATCTTGCTCCCAAAATTTGAAGGACAAAAAGAAAGAAAGAAAACATTATGTCTTTCTGTATACATGTACATAAGGTCTTTGTTTCACCAATTGTGGACCACTAGTTGGAATGAAAACACCAAGATCAACCTCACAGCACTCTTTAAACAAATTCCTGAGTCAGATATGTTACGCTATGTAAATTTAAACAGACACTGTTTGTGGGAGGGCAGCTGTTATACCTATTAATATTCTTGTCATTATGTCATGAGATAATGTAGGTTGTAAAACAGGTTAACAGATTCTCAAGCGATCTCTTCATGTAGAGTGGCGACACACAAATCAGTTGTGAATGTTTGCATACAGAATCAACTTGACTACACTACCACACAAACTTGACGCATTCATGCGAGTATATAATTATTTATATAACTGAAAGTCAACTATAACAACTTACACTTACAGGTTCTCAAAGAATGATTTGTATGCTTAGTGACACCCCAGCACAATGGTTATTCTGTAGTTATTATGTATCAAACAAAATGTTTGCGATTCATGGTCTTCAGAGGAAACCCGCAACCATTACATCTATAGGTTATTCTTTCCAATAGGCAAGAAAGGAAAATACTTGCTATTTGGTGTCAAACACACATTGTCTGACTCGTGGTCTTAGAGGAAACCTGCTAATGTCACTTAGAGTAATCTTTTTTATTAGCAGCAAGGGATCTTTTGTATATACTCTCCCACAGACAGGACAGCACAAACCATGACCTTTGATTTAAACCAGTAGTGGACCTCTGATCGGTGTAAGAGGTATACACCTACCCACAGAGCCTCAAGGAGCACTCACTTAAAAAATCCCATTCCTGAACAGAGATTTGATCCCAGAACATACCAATTGCAAACCTGAAAGCTTAACCACTACACTATTGAGGCCGGTCCTCTGGTCAATGCTCCACACACTGAGCTAGATCCTGTCTCTCTCTACACATTTGACTATATAACAGTAAGTGCCTGGACTGAGATTTGATCCGATAACCTACTAGCTGTAGGCCAGACAACCACTGCACTATTGAGGCCGGTCTTCAGGAGAACGCTCCACACACTGAGCTAGATCCAGTCTCTCTGTACACATTTAACTATATAACAGTAAGTGCCTGGACTGAGATTTGATCCGAGAACCTACCAGCTGTAATTCAGTCAGCTTAAGCACTGCACTATTTAGGTCGGTCTTCAGGTGAACGCTCCACACACTTAGCTAGATCCTGTCTCTCTGTACACATTTAACTATATAACAGTAAGTGCCTGGACTGAGATTTGATCTCAGAACCTACCAGCTGTAGGCCAAACAACTTAACCACTGCACTATTGAGGCCGGTCTTCTGGTGAACTCTCCATACGTTGAGCAAGATCTTGCCTCTGGCTACACATGTAATTAATAACAGTGATTACATCACACGACACACATTACTATCTGTATAATATATGTACATGTATACCCAGTACAGCTGATACAGACAAACATGCCATACTGGACTACAGGCTGTTACAGTTCTCCCAGTTTTCATCATACATCTGTACACCATGTGTCACAGTTCTCCAGCCCCTACATGTACACAGTGACATGCCTTCCCATCAACAAACTATAAATAACATAATCGCTAAACGCACAGTCTGCCATCAGAAGTTGTATGGCAATTAGTAACGCTGTATGAGATTTTAAGAAGCTAAAGTAAAGTTTGTTTTATTCAACGACGCCTCTAGAACACACTGATTTTTATCTTATCTTTGGCTATTGGATGTCAAACGTACATATTTCTTTAGAAGAAACCTGCTGCTGCCACATAGGCTACTCTTTCCAATAAGCAACAAAGGATCTTTTATATGCATTCCCACGAACAAGACAGCACCTACCACAGTCTTTGATGAACCAGTTGTGGACCACTGGTTGGTGTAAGTGGCATACACCTATCCACTGAGCCTTGCAGAGCATTCACGCTGGGATGGAGCCTTTTTTTTTTATTCAATGACATCACTAGAGCACGTTGATTTATTAATCATCGGCTATTGGACGTCAAACTTTTGACTGTTTTGACAAATAGTCGAGTGTGAGCCAGCTTCCAATGAGTTTTGAAATGCTGTCATCTGCTAGATCCAATATTGGGTTGGAGCCAGTACTGAGAATAAAAATCCCATGCCTTGTCCGAGATTTGATCCCAGTACCTACTAACTGCAGGTCCATCAAGGGCCAGTAGGTTAAATTGACAGAATTATACTGCAGTCACAAAAATATAAATATATTATGCAGTACGCTTATTTTATTTAAATTACCACTGCAATGTCGTAACAAGATGATCTATTGACGGAAAATCAATGGTCGTAAAACTGTCTGAATTTCAAGAAATGTAAACTTCAACCAACAGTTTTCAGAGTGTTAGAACCATTTACATGTACCAGTGGCAGATCCATAAAGTCTGGGGGGGTGGGGTAATAATACTTGTTTCTCAGATTCCTTAATGTTTAAAAAAATATAATAATTAAATGCCAAATAACCAAAAAAAGAACAAAAAATGCAGCTAAGTATTTGTTTAACAATAACATGAACCATTTTGACAGTAAACTTTTACAACAAACAGTTATCACAACATATTTCAAAGGCTACTGTTGGTGGAGGGTGGGTTGAGGCTGGGGGGAGGGATATAGCTCTCATGGCTCAATCCTCTTCGGCAGATTCATTTGGGTCGTTTCTCTTTCCAGCCAGTGGCCCAGAGCTGGTGTATCAAAGCCTATATGATATACATTGTGCTGTGCTTTCTGTGGGAAAGGACATAAATTATCCCTTGCTACTAATAAAAAAGAGTAGCCTATGTGGCAGAAGCAGGATTTCATGATGAAAATATTTACACGGAAGAAGAAATGCAAAAAACCTTCACACTACACATGCGCAACGTCATTCGACCTTCACCAAGGAAGTTGTGCAAATGCTCTCAGTGCAACCAAACTCCCGACAACTTTAGTGACAATAAAAAATAAATTAAAATCTAGGCAACTCAGCTAGCCAGCAGAAAGTTTGATTATATCACCAGGATGCCGTAGTTTTGGGTGTCTATCCGGAAATATTATGGAGAAACCGGATAGGTAGGCAGGTCTGTTGATTTTTTCCAACTGTTAAATATTACAGTGTTAGTCTCTAACATAAATCACAAAAAAATTAAAATCATTCAACTTACCAATAGCACCAATTTTGCGGTCTTTCACCC
>JAULBS010099075.1:3240-16357 GCA_032355785.1 Symmetromphalus regularis | reverse complement strand
ACATTAATGAGGTAAGTTATATATTTTGTTTTTTATTCATCAAAAACCATGTTCCAAGTAGCGCAAACAGACTATAGGTTTACGCAAAGTAAAGTAATCAACAAAAATCCATGTTCCAAGTAGCGTAAACAGACTATAGTTTAAAATTAATTTTGATATTGTAAATAGATTGCATATGAATAGTGTTCCTTGCACGTAATTTTATATTTTTACAATTCCTTTTCACTAGGCATTTTTGTTAAATATATAAACATATAGATACTTGATGAAAGATTTAAAAGCATCTCTCATATACCCCAGAGGTCGGGGGAAAAAAGACAGCTAAAATAAGTCATGTGATCATAGCAGCCATGTTGAATTTACATTTTTTCCTCGAAGATAAATATGAAATACACTTGAGTCACTTACCAATTGAAAACGAAACCATGGTTGTCGTATACAAAGTATATCTGTGTACATTACATTGTCCAAATGTGTTTTATTTGTTTTAAACAAAACCGTGCCAAAGTGATGACGTAATAAGTTACATACTGAGCATCTCATGACGTCATAAACTAATCTTAGTTACGTCTGATCAACAAATCCACTAAAGTATAGAAAAGCTAACAAAAATTCCTTTCTTAAGTCACTAAACGGAAGCTGAGATACCAAAAGAAAACAAGGATTCATTCATAAATATGCATGTTCCATTACCCCTCGGCAAACGGACCTGTCGTAATTAATTTACGTTGTGATAAGTAAACACCTTCCCGAACAGACACGAACATCAAATACTGAATTTGAATTTCAAATACAGAGACAAGTCACGCAAGGAATCATTGGCTAGAAGTCATCCAACGAATCATGGATTACAAAGCACGTTACAAATCATGGACTACAAGTCACGCAACGAATCATGGACTACAAGTCACGCAACGAATCATGAACTACAAGTCACGCAACGAATCATGGACTGCAAGTCACGCAACGAATCATGGACTGCAAGTCACGCAACGAATCATGGACTGCAAGTCACGCTACGAATCATGGACTACAAATAATCAAATGAACCATGGACTATTGCAAGTCACGCTATGAACCATGGACTACAAGTCACGTAACGAATCATGGACTACAAGTCACGCAACGAATCATGGACTACAAGTCACCCAACGAATCATGGACTACAAGTCACGCAACGAATCATGGACTACAAGTCACCCAACGAATCATGGACTACAATTCACCCAACGAATCATGGACTACAAGTCACCCAACGAATGATGGGCTACAAGTCACCCAACGAATGATGGGCTACAAGTCACACAATAAATCATGAACCACAAGTCACACAATAAATCATGAACCACAAGTCACGCAACGAATCGTGGACTACAAGTCACGCAGTAAATCATGGACTACAAGTCACGCAATGAACCATGGACTACAAGTCACGCAATGAACCATGGACTACAAGTCGTCAAATGAACCATGGACTACAAATTGTCAAATGAACCATGGACTACAAGTCACGCAATAAATCATGGACTACAAGTCACGAAACGAATGATGGATTAAAAATCACAATAAATCATGGACTATAAATCACGTAACGAACCATGGACTACAAGTCACGCAACGAATCATGGACTAAAAGTCACGGAATGAACAATGGACCAAAAGTCACGGAATGAACAATGGACCAAAAGTCACGGAATGAACCATGGATTAAAAATCACGTAACGAACCATGGACTACAAGTCACGCAACGAATCATGGACTAAAAGTCACGGAATGAACAATGGACTAAGAGTCACGGAATGAACCATGGATTAAAAATCACGCCATGAATTATGGTCTACAAGTCACACAATGAACTCTGGACTACAGGGCATGTACTGACCACGGACTACAAGTCACTAAACGAATCATGGACTATAAGTCACGTAATGAATCATCGACTGCAAGTCATACAATGATCTACGGACTATGGCATGTACTGAAACACGGACTAAAAGTCACACAATGAACGATGGACTACAACTCACGCGGTGAATCATGTATTACAAGTCACGCAATGAACCATGTACTATAAATCACCCAATGAGCCATGAACTACAAGTCACGCAACGAATAATGGACTACAAGTCACGCAATGAACCATGTACTACAAATCACCCAATGAGCCATGTACTACAAGTCACGCAACGAATAATGGACTACAAGTCACGTAATGAACCATGGACTACAAGTCACGCAATGAATAATGGACTACAAGTCACGTAATGAACCATGGACTACAAGTCACGTAATGAATAATGGATTACAAGTCACGTAATGAACCATGTACTACATGTCACGCAACGAATAATGGACTACAGGTCACGTAATGAACCATGGACTACAAGTCACGCAATGAACCACGTACTACAAGTCACGCAACGAATAATGGACTACAAGTCACGCATTAATCCATGGACTACAGGTCACTCAATGAACCATGGACTACAAGTCGCGCAATAAAATATTGACAAGTCACGCATTGAACCAAGGATTACGCAATAAAAATGAAAACATATCACGCAGTAAAAGTTGAAATCTGGATAGATATACCACGAATCACGGTCTACAGTTCACTCAATGAGCCCATCAAGTCCGCAATGAACCACTGACTAAACGTCAAGCATCGAACCACGGTTTATAAGTCACGCATTGAAACACGGACTACAATTCACGGATAGAAGCACTGACTACGTGTCAAGGATAGAAGCACGGACTACGTGTCACGGATAGAAGCAAGGACTACGTGTCACGGATAGAAGCACGGACTATGTGTCACGGATAGAAGCACGGACTACGTTGTTATGCAATGAACCACGAGTAAGAGTCACGCAATGAACAACAATCTAGCAGAGTGAGCGAGCCGATTCCGTGACATGCTAACCACGTTCTCATTACTGATCACTCACCTCGGTGTTTTGGCGGGAGTCTGGGCGATGTCGTCTGCTGGGCTTCATGAGCGACTTGAGGAAGAGTGTGCCGCCTGAAGCGCAACACGTTCCCAGAGAGCAGGTTCTACATACATTATTCACCTACACTCCACTGCTTGTGATCTCCACCAATGACAATTCCTTATTCTTGAAGAACTCGCTCATAACGCTGAGATTCACCCTCTCAGATGTCGATATGCAGACACCGGGTATTTAAAGTTGCATGCACACTGTCCGTAATCCTTGTCAGCTGCTATACCTACACCAATGAATATTTAATATCCAGGTTGCTCAAGATGTTTATATTTAGCCATGCAAAGAGAAAGTAAGCAGACTACAGGTATTAAAAACAGAAGCACCGAGATTACACAAGGCCTTGTACAACAACGTTAGCCTCAGATTGTTTTATATAGCAATAAGGCGGAGGATTTGATTTGGGTCGATGTCCGCCAGTTGCAGGCGAGTCAGGAAGGACGTGACGACTAATGAATCAACTCCACAATTCGTCATCCACTGTTCTCTTCCACAGTTCTCGTCATGGTTATCTTCAACAGTTCTCCTGGCAGCGCTGTCAGATTACATTAGGGTCGTCTTCGATTGCCGTCCTTCTCAGCGTATTCCACTCACATTGCCACGTGAGCAGCAGAAAAAAGAGAAACAATTTTTAAAAGTGTTCGCGTAATTACACGATGGTTCTGAAGAGTTTCCAGTTCGAACCACGTGTTCAGTTTCACGTGTCAGAATCATTACAGGTTTCTGTAGATATTATTTCTAGCTACCAATCAACGTTTTTGTCAATCTCATTAGTTGTGAGTTCGTTATTTCCAATTACGTATCAACCTTGCTTGTCAGACTCATTCAGTTTCGGTTTCTGTTATTTCCACTTCTAAAATGAACGTGTTTGTCAGAGTGATTAGAGTTTTGAGTTTATTTGGTAATGTCTTCTTGCATCAGGTAGAATTCTGTACGCCAGTCTCGCTGTATCGTTTGTGACACTGGTGGAAGCTGTTCAATGATTCCCTTTCTCTCTGCGCCGAACTAACTGTCAACACATTGATTTTTTTTCTGTCAAGTCAATTTAAAAGGCGCGCAAATAGCTATGTGTTCCCACCAATCACTCCTTGTCGTTAGCATATGTCACCTTCTTAACTGTAACTCCAAACTTCACCTGAAAAACTGAGAACGTTTGTTCCTGTTAGAAGCCATGATCCTGCCAAATTGCTTCAGTATCCAGTGTTAAGCAGTGTTATCCTTGTCAGCGAGGCGGACAGTTAGTGCCGTATTAGCCGACTGCCGGACTGCCCTGCGAGTAGAATACTTACTTAGATCTTGTCAGACCTGCCTATCTGATCAACCAAGTGCAACTAAAGCTCATTTAATAGTGCCATGACGAATAGATCGATAGTTTTTACATTCGTCAGGCATTCCCTTATTTCTCTTCTGCCAGTAACGCGCTGTACAAGAGACGCTTTTGTGTGACTATCACAAGAAACAGATATTTTCTTATACACGCTTTTTCTACAAACAATTCACGTTTTCTACAAACAACGCGTGTTTCTACAGGCAGCTTGAAGGACGAGCACGAGTGGCTTACCTCAGTAAGAGTACGGCTATGTCTACCTGCATCTCTCTCCAGATCGATTTGTCATTAATAATGTGTTTGTGTTTCTAATTTCAGCGCTCAAATGACGACAAAAAGCGAGAGCATAAATACGACCGTGACCCGCAGTGACAGAATTAATCAAATCAGTAACTACATAATCCCATTACAAAATACAATCACAAGCAAGTAATCACAACATACCATCACAACCAAATAATCACAACATACCATCACAAGCAAGTAATCATAACATACCATCACAACCAAATAATCACAACATACCATCACAACCAAATAATCACAACATACAATCACAATCAAATAACATACAATCACAACCAAATAATCACAATATACCATCACAACCAAATACTCACAAAATACAATCACAACCAAATAATCACAACATACAATCACAACCAAATAATCAACATACAATCACAACCAAATAATCACAACATACAATCACAACCAAATAATCACAACATACCATCACAACCAAATACAACATACCATCACAACCAAATAATCACAACATTCCATCACAACCAAATAATCACAACATACCATCACAACCAAATACAATATACAATCACAACCAAATAATCACAACATACCATCACAACCAAATAATCATAACATACAATCACAATCAAATAATCATAACATACAATCACAATCATAATATATACAATCAGTCAAATAATATACAACATACAATCACAACCAAGCAATCATAATATACAATCACAATAAAATAATCAGAACATACCATCACAATCAAGTAATCATAACATACAATCACAACCATAATATATATACAATCAGAGTCAAATAATAACATACATTCATAAGTCATGCAAATAATAGCATACCATGACAGAAAACAACGAAATGTTATGATGCTCTGATTATGACTTGTTAATCACGGTTATGTTACTGCTGCAATACGTTTCCTGCTATAATGATCGTGTTCTGAAGTATAGATCACAAGTTGTAATATGTTCACTGCATATCTAGGAATAGAAGGAATATGGACAGTAAATGGACGATAGACAACAGAACTACAGAGAGGTGGGACAGGACATAAAATGTCTCTTGAACATCTGATTTAAATATAATCACTATTTTGCAGTAAGTTACAGGTGCAGGACTTCACAGCTGTGTCTGAACATCACTTGGTCTCTGTCTTCCATAATGATACAGTTTTAAACATGTTAACTACTTTGTCAATCAGATGTGATATGGATTGAGACTGTGATCTAGATTGAAATGGGATATTTATTTAACGATCCAACATAAAAAATAAACAGCTATTTGGGGCTCTGGATGTCTTGGGAATTAAAATGTGATCAATCATACTTCTCTCAAAGACTTTCTGATAATATATAGAACGTCCTTCCTTGACTGACGGGTGCAGGATGTTGCTCAAGCGGTAGCGTGTCCACCTGTGAAGCTGTCGGTCATCGGATCGATCCTTCTCGGTGGACTCATTTGCAGTTTGGTCTATTTTCCGTTCCAACAAGTGGTCCACAACTGGTTGATCAAAGACCGCGATATGTCCTGTCCTTTCTGTAGGAAAGTGCATATAAAAGATAGCTTGCTGCTTTTCGTAAAGAATGAAGTCTTTGTTTGACGTCCAATAGCCGATGATAAGATAAAAATCAATGTGCTCTAGGTGCGTCGTTAAATAAAACAAACTTTACTGTTTTTTTCCCTTGACTGTTGTCAGGTTAATGATTATTCTTTGACATGGATTTAGTGGGGAATTTGCTCGATATACCTGTTCTTGTATGGATTCTTATCAAGTTTAGAATCAATTACAAAGACGAATGGGAACATTCTCAAATGTGTATTTAAATCCATATCCGTGAAAACACAGCTATTGTTTTGCATAATTTTAACTCGTAAGCCATACTGTCTTATGTGCGTGTTGCTCCGGGTCTATAACTTAAATATAGGTCGCTGCGGACTATCTAGTGTAGCGGACAATACGCAGGAAATTACGGTAGTAAAAATGATATTTTTTGTTAATTTTGTTTTGTTTGTTTAACGACTCCACCCCCCTTCCTAGCACAAAAATAAACATAGGGGATCATACACTAGTTAAATAATAACAACAAAGTTAGTGTAAAGAGCTGATTAATATTGTTCAGTATAGAAATAGAAATATATAATAATAGAACACTGTGATAACAATTAGTTGTTTTTTTTATAAAATTAATAACGAGTTGTGAATAGAATGGAAATTATTCCATCATATCATTATTGCCAAATACATGATCTCTAACCAACTGTAGGTGAGGACAATCCAAAATATGTTTGTTTAATTTTATCTCTCGAGCAATACTGTCTTGTATGTGTCATTAGTAGACATGCTATCAATGATGCGGGTTTTTAGGAAGCATTTAATATAATAAACATTTACATCAATAGTGGCCCTGTAATACAGCCCAGTGTTCAGTGACAAACATAAACAATAAAAGGATTACTTTAACAAAAAATCCTTTTAGTTTGAACGATATTGCTCCAGCTCTAGGATTTAGCATCAATCATATGACAGCTTCAGAGATAATACAGAGCATGTTTTTACCAGTTTTACTGTATTTAGATTGAATATTTAATCCAATAATAATATTGGCTTCATTTCTGACACAAATCCATATATTGAATTACTGTAATTGAAAGTCAAATATTAACAGTTAATATCAAGATATTTTTATGAAAACTAGATATAAAGATAGCATTGGCAAGAGGCGATTCGAAATGTGTATTAAAAAAGGTCAACTGTAGGTTGTTTGATTTAGCAGACTGCTAGAAGTGCAGAGTTGACATTTTGAATTTCATTCTATATTATAATGAGATGCATGCACTTATTAAGTAAAGAGAAAATAAAATGAATGGTTCCACCTCGTGCCATCCGCCATATGCCCTGTGTTGAAGCAGAACAGACAACAGAGCACATCCTCAAGGACTGCAGAATCCACCAGTTGCTGAGGAAGGAGATTTGGCCGACGCCTGCCGCCTTTCTAGAACAGCTGTACGGACCTGTGGATGCGCAACAGAAGACAGTAGCGTATCCAGAGGTGGTCCAGGTGACCGGAACCAGCTTTTCAAGAATTTATTTTAAAATATATTTTCCGAGTGGAAAGACGTGAAATTTAACCATTTTTCTCCAGTCCTATTCAACCATTACATTTGGACTCTCTCTTTCAGAAATGCTGAAACCGCGTTTGGAAGACCACCAGTTTCATATAGAGAGCTGCTCTCCAAGTGTGACCCATGGTGAACGAAAAGAAGAAGAGAAAACTAACTGGTTCCGCAGATGGAGCAGCACATGCAAACATTTTCTGTATATCTTGATTCATCATTGTATGATAACAGGAACACGTCAACTGGTGGGGAAAGTAATGCTTTGATTTTAATTTTCCGTTCCAACCAGTGATCCACAACTGGTTCATCAAAGACCGTGATGTGTGTTGTCCTGTATGTGGGACGGGGGATATAAAAAAAACCTTGCTGCTTATTGGAAGGAGTAGCCTATGTAGCGGCAGCGTGTTTCATTTAAATAAATATATCAGAATGATCATATGTTTGAAGACCAATAGCAGATGATAAGATAAAAATCAACGTGCTCTAGAGTCGTCTTTAAATAAAACAATCTTTTTTATGATTTACGTCCAATAGCGGATGATAAGATAAAAATCAATGTGCTCTAATGGCGTCGTTAAATAAAACAAACTTTAATTTTTGTAGTTAATAAGAAACACGAGATGACGTTCTCTGGTTGAACAGAAATTATTACAAACCACGACAGATTTAAATCAATTATGTCTACCTATTTTCATAATTCACCAGCACTCATAATTACTGCCACTTCGATCTGCATAAACCAGTTGTTAGCTAAAACAAATATAAACACAAATTACATTTCCTTCTACACGAAAAGGTCATTTAGGCTTTCTTCAAATGTCACTGTGACTATTTAGAGTAGCTCTAATGTGTTGCATTATTCAGCAAGCCATTCACGTATCTCCCTGAAGATTTGTCATTAAAGTCATATCTGTTTGTAGCTAAAGACTGGGACACTATGAATTGTAGTCACATCTACTACAGCAACCATCTCTACCAAGTGAAGTAAAGTTTGTTTTATTTAACGACGCCTCTAGAGCACATTCATTTGTATCTTATCATCGGCTATTGGACGTCAATCATATGGTCATTCTGACATTTATTTAAAAGAAACCCGTTGCTGCCACATAGGCTACTCTTTCCAATAAGCAGCAAAGGCTCTTATATGCATCGTCCGACAGGACAGCACATACCACGGCTTTTGATGAACCAGTTGTGGACCACTGGTTGGAACGGAAAATAGCCTAAAGTGCCAATGGGTCCACTGAAAAGGATCGATCACAGGCGGACACGCTACCGTTTGATTTACATCCCACTCCCCATCTCTACCAATAAGCGCCTGTTTTAAAGGGCCTACTTTGTACTGTACGAAATTATATATTTATAATAATAAATAGCAATGGCATTTCAGTTTTATTTTATATTTGCAACTGATCATTCTTATGCTATTTCAGAGAGATACGCTTCCTTTTGATGAAACAGAATGTTTTCAAGATATCTAAACACTTATATTTTTATAGCGCTTTCAAAATGCCAATTGTGCAACCCATTAGAAATCTTTTTTTCATAAAATCTTTTTTTAAAAACATTAAAAAAATACATTTCATAGTTAATAAGAAAGAAAAAAATATTTATAATAAATTCTTTAGTAATCAATATGACATTATTTTTGATATTGTGGTAGCCATCTTGAAATGTTTTTTTAATGACGACATTACAGGTGTGAACATGTGTACATCTCTCTTGGGGTATGATAAGTACAGTTACGACTAAATTAAAACGAAAACAAATCGGTGGCCGAAGGGGCAGGGTTAAACTCTTATACCGCCTTTGGATCCGCTTCTGGTTACTGACAAAACATAAACGTCATATATCGACGTCATATTTTTAACACTACTCCCAATAGTAGATCTTTACTTTCGTGATGGAGGAAAGGTTGTTAAAGAAAGAAAGAAAGAAAGAATGAAAAGAAAGAATGAAAAGAAAGAATGAAAAGAAAGAATGAAAAGAAAGAAAGAAAGAATAAATGAATGAAAGAAAGAAAGAAAGAAAGAATGAATGAAAGAAAGAAAGAATGAAAGAAAGAAAGAATAAATGAATGAATGAAAGAAAGAAATAATGAAAGAAAGAAAGAAAGAATAAATGAATGAATGAATGAAAGAAAGAATGAAAGAAAGAAAGAAAGAAAGAAGGAAAGAAAGAATAAATAAATGAATGAAAGAAAGAAGAATGAATGAAAGAAAGAAAGAATAAATGAATGAAAGAATGAATGAAAGAAAGAAAGAATCAATGAATAAATAAAAGAAAGAAAGAATGAAAGAAAGAAAGAAAGAAAGAAAGAAGGAAAGAAAGAAAGAATAAATGAATGAAAGAAAGAATGAAAGAAAGAAAGAATAAATGAACGAAAGAAAGAAAGAATGAATGAAAGAAAGAAAGAATAAATGAATGAAAGAATGAATGAATGAATGAATGAATGAAAGAAAGAAAGAAAGAAAGAATGAATGAAAGAAAGAAAGAATAAATGAATGAATGAATGAAAGAAAGAAAGAAAGAAAGAATGAATGAATGAAAGAATGAATGAATGAATGAATGAAAGAAAGAAAGAATAAATGAATGAATGATTGAAAGAAAGAATGAATGAATGAATGAAAGAAAGAATGAAAGAATGAAAGAAAGAATAAATGAACGAAAGAAAGAAAGAAAGAATGAATGAAAAAAAGAAAGAAAGAATAAATGAATGAATGAAAGAAAGAAAGAATAAATGAATGAATGAATGAAAGAAAGAAAGAAAGAATGAAAGAAAGAATGAATGAAAAGAAAGAATGAAAGAATAAATGAATGATTGAAAGAAAGAAAGAAAAAATTGAATGAATGAAAGAAAAAAAGAAAGAAAGAATGAAAAGAAAGAATGAAAGAATAAATGAATGATTGAAAGAAAGAAAGAAAGATTGAAAAGAAAGAATGAAAGAATAAATGAATGATGAATGAAAGAAAGAATGAATGAATGAAAGAAAAAAGAAAGAAAGAAAGAGTTTTTAACACTCGGATCTTTATGAAGGATAACATTTGTCATTTAAAAATTCATGATGAATGAAAAAGGATTATCCTTCATACGTGTTACTGAAAGTGAAACATGCACACAGAAAACATGAAGCTTCAGAAAATCGGTCAGTATTGAACGTACTTATATCTTATATAACAAAATTATCAATTACGACATTACGAAATACAATAATATATTGAAATTACATACATATTGATGCTGTATATGGGAAATGTAGAACATAAGTTACGGAGAATCTTATTCCTAAAAGTTAAGGACAATTTTATTCCATGAAGTTAAGTAGAATCTATTCCTAGAAGTCAAGGACAATCTAATTCCCAGAAGTTAAGGACAATCATATTCCTAGAAGTTAAGGACAATCATATTCCTTGAAGTTAGGGACAATCATATTCCTAGACGTTAAGGACACTCATATTCCTAGACGTTAAGAACAATCTTATTCCTAGAAGTTAAGGACAATCTTATTCCTAGAAGTTAAGGACAATCTTGTTCCTAGAAGTTAAGTAGAATAGTATTCCTAGAAGTTAAGGACAATCATATTGCCGGAAGTTAAGGAGAATCTTATTCCTAGAAGTTAAGGACAATCTTATTCCTAGAAGTTAAGGAAAATCTTGTTCCTAGAAGTTAAGGACAATCTTATTCCTAGAAGTTAAGGACAATCTTGTTCCTAGAAGTTAAGTAGAATCTTATTCCTAGAAGTTAAGGACAATCACATTGCTAGAAGTTAAGGACAATCTTGTTCATGGATAAACTTTCCATCAAAGCGTATTTCCAGGAGAACTCGGTAAACTATGTCACTGATGGATTGTAAGTGCAGGCCGACATTTCTTTCTCTTGTCATCCCTGGACATTATTGAACTTAATAACAGTTTTGTTCTTCACATTATCATGTCATGACATTTTATTTTACTCTGATACATTTGTTCTACATTAACACATAAAGGTGCTTATTTTCT
The DNA here is from genome assembly GCA_032355785.1 of Symmetromphalus regularis. Taxonomy (NCBI): domain Eukaryota; kingdom Metazoa; phylum Mollusca; class Gastropoda; order Neomphalida; family Neomphalidae; genus Symmetromphalus; species Symmetromphalus regularis. The sequence goes on along the minus strand of JAULBS010099075.1, from coordinate 4,633 downwards.
TGCAGTCGTGTTTATTGTACAGTTTGATTTCATCTATACTAACCCATAAAGGTGATATGTGTTTTTTTATATGCAGTTTGATTTCATCTATACTAGCACATAAAGCTGATTATTATATGATGTGTTTTTGTACGTAGTTTGATTCCATCTATACTAGCAGATAAAACAGATTATGAAGTTACTGTATTGATTATCAGGAAACATCTGACAGCATTAGTTGAACAAGACACTGGTGTAAGCTGATTAGGTGGGCGTCACGGGGAATCTTTGTGATGTTATTAGATCAATATAGTGTTTCAATTATAAAGTAGAATCCATTATGTTTTATACAACACAATACATACATGTTATTATTTCCGTTAAAACAACGGACATGACATCTTCATGTTATCCTTGTGACGTGTTGTAGTAACATGCCTGCCTCGGTGGTTCATTGGTTAAGCTGCCTATCTCACCATTGGTAGGTACTGGGATCAAATCTCAGTAGAGGCATGGTGTTTGTAATCTCGATACTGGCTCCAACCCAGAGTTAGTGCTCCGCAAAGGCTCAGTCGGTGGGTAGGCGTAAGCCACTTACACCGAACAATGATCCACAACTTGTTTATCCTGTCTGTGGGAAAGTGCATATAAAAGATCTCTTGCAGCTAATCAGAAAGAGTAGCATATGTGGTGATACCGCGTTTTCTCTGAAAGACCACGAGTCACAGAATACCATATGTCTGACACCTAATAGCCGCTGAATAAACAATGTGCTGGGGTATCATTAAACAAACAATTCGTTACTTTGTTGTACCAATACGACAGACTACGTTTGCTTTTATATGATCACTGGCTGAACAATGATGGGTGAGTTGAGACCACCACGTATTTATTAAAATATCCACTTGTACGTATTAGAGAGGGTTTAAAGGAAATAACGCTATTGTTTGTGAACGTAATCTCAGAATTTGTTTCCTGATCTTTGAATTGCTACCATCGCTGTTTTGACAGAAGATTCCATTCGCCGGTTGGACTCTAAATTAAGTGTCAGGACTTGTTGGCTGAGCTCTGAATTGGCACGTCACTGTTCTGGCAGTAGTTGATGGTCGTCGCTTTAGTCACAAGATTCCCATTGAATGTAACACATAGTTGTTCAGATTCCATTAATATTGGTTTAATACAAGGTGAAGTTCTAAACTTAATACTGGTTTAATGTAAGGTGAAGTTCTATGCTTAATACTGGTTTAATGCAAGGTGAAGTTCTATACTTAATACTGGTTTAATGCAAGGTGAAGTTCTATACTTAATACTGGTTTAATGCAAGGTGAAGTTCTATACTTAATACTGGTTTAATGCAAGGTGAAGTTCTATACTTAATACTGGTTTAATGCAAGGTGAAGTTCTATACTTAATA
>JAULBS010099064.1:0-16358 GCA_032355785.1 Symmetromphalus regularis | reverse complement strand
CTTAATCAAATTGGTTTTAATAGTGGGTGGTCGTAATACTAGAGTATCAACAAATTGTATAATAAGAAGACAATTAACGATTTCCTAACACAGTGCTTTTTGTTTTAAGTGTAAATGATGGGTCTTTTGTTGTCATGCATGTACAGCATCTCATAAGTTAAGATCACCGATAAGACTTAATCAAATTGGTTTTAATAGTGGGTGGTCGTAATACTAGAGTATCAACAAATTGTATAATAAGAAGACAATTAATGATTTCCTGACACAGTGCTTTTCGTTTTAAGTGTAAATGATGGTTCTTTTGTTGTCATACATGTATATCATCTCATAAGTTACTCTTTTTCTTTGGACCAGTAGACCACAACACAAAAAAAAACACCTCTCATTGCACTGATGTTTAACCCCTGGATGAGCAATGCTGTGATTCATTGGTCTCTTCAGTGGGGTCAAAATTGTTTTCAAAAATTAAATATGTCTTTTTTAACCCTTTGAAACAGAGTGGCCAGAAAACCAGCCATGACGTCAACATACAAATATCCCAGCAGTCCGAAAACCAGATGTCACATGGCTTCGTTTATTAACAATGTCGGTATTGAATATTCCGTCCAATTAACAACTCTTGTTGTTTCTCATTTTTGGTCAATACTTCTTGCAAATGCTACTTCCGAGATTATAATACTGTTTTATGTTTCTGACATGTTTTAATTGGCAAAAAAGACATTGGGCAACTGGACAAAAACTGCTAATATGACTGGCACCACAAGCAAGATTATTGGAGATAAATAACAACTAGGTCTGAATTTAGCTCAAATAAAGATTATTTCTGGTAAAAATAAAGAAATAAAAGATTTTTGACACAAAAAGCAAACTAATATTTTTCTATATGTTTTGGTGATTTTTCCCAAACTTAGGATGAGTGGGCCGACAATGAATGGAGCTCAGGGTTCTATCTTTTAAAATGAAGACAAAAAGATACATTGATCAAGAAATAAAAAATTCTTACAAACGTTTTAAAATCTGCAACTTACTGAAATTGTTTTCTTAACTACTTCAGTAATAAGAATCAAGGAAATGAGAATGGCAAATATCTCCTCGGTGAAGCGAGTGACGTATCGAATAAGAAAGCTGCCCTCCACAGCGACAGTTGTTATGGAGATGATGCACACCCACATTCCAATCCAACAACGAAATGGTAAAAACTCCATACCATTTGAATCACAGAACTGAAAATAAAATTTTACTATCTTTTATTTTTATATCACCAACTAATAATAAATCAATAAAAGTAAAGTTTGTTTTATTTAACGATGCCTCTAGAGGACATTGATTTTTATCTTATCATTGACTATTGGACGTCAAATGTATGGTAATTCTGACATATTTATTTAGAGGATTTTGTTTGTTTGTTTAACGACCCCCCCAGCACAAAAAAATAAACATCGGCTATTGGGGGTATTTCTTTAGAGGAAACCCACAGCTGCCACATACGATACTCTTTTCAATAAGCTCCTGATGTTTTTTTAAGTTACCTTGTATAGGGATTGTTCAAAGATGAGAACTGGGCCAGTAGCACCAACAATAAGAAGTGGCTGACCACTGAACAATCCCATGATTACACCGCAGATACAGGTACTTAGTACAGTTTCCGTGACACCCATGTAGCCCTTCGTCTTCTCGCCTGAAACAACAGTAAATATACTTATTCAAAGAACTTAATCATTTTAAGAGTAAATATTTTAATCCAGATCTCCAATAGAGGAATTAAATGTTGGATGAATTAAAGTTGGAAGAATCTTTTCACAGAAAAATAATGAAATTAATACTGATATTAAAAGTAAAGTTTGTTTTATTTAACGACGGCTCTAGAACACATTAATTTTTATCGTATCATCAGTTATTGGACGTCAATCATATGGTCATTCAAGCAGAAAAGAGTCTTTTATATGCACCGTCCCACAGACAGGACAGCACATACCATGGCCTTTGATGAACCAGTTCTGGACCACTGATTGGAATGGAAAATAGCCCAAACTGCAAATGGATCCACTGAGAAGGATCGATCCGATGACCGACCGGTCCACAGACAGACACTCTACCTTTTGAGCTAGATTCCGCTCTAATATTGATATTGTGCAATACACTGAGAGAGACAAGCAAAAAAATCTACCTACACTGTCCAGGGGTAGAAATTAAGAAATTATTTTCACTTGCTTGGAGGACTAGTAAGTCTTAAAAAGTTACTCGTCCCCACGAAAAATCACTAGTCCCACATTTTAATTTTAAGATTGGGTTGATCCATAACACGAATTACAGATGTAACGTGTAGTTAATGTTGAGAAGACAAATTATATTGTGCAATTAAGATTTTATTTTTTAATTTTATTTTAAGGAACTCACTTAAAAAGTGGTGTATAATATAGGTTTAATTGTATTACTGTTATAACTGTAAGTGGTCGTTAACAATTATTAGATATTTACCTATTTTTACACAGCGTATGCTAGGGAGTAGGGGACTAAGGCATGCAATTGAATTTAAATTAACCATTGTGTGTACTTATTCAGGTGCAGGGTTTCACATGATGCAGGAATCTTGAGTATTTGACGCAATATTTTGCTAAAATACTCCTAAATAAAATATGTGCGCATCATGGTTGACACAAAATATTTCCGACATCAAACATTTTTAATTTTTTTTATGACAAGAAAAAACAATGGATACAAATATATCAGTATTATAAAGATAGAATAGTGGATAATGGATATAATATATGTATGTAATATAAACAGCTCAGTTTATTCAGTTAATAATGTTATTGAAATAATATGCTTGGCTCCCATTTTTTAATGCTTGACTCCCAAAATAAAACCCTGTGAGTCATGATGACTCCCATTTTACAAATGCTAGGTGGAACCCTGCAGGTGGAAGAAGGTGATTAAACAATTTATATTTCTGTACAAATACCAAATGAATGTTGTTAATTGTTAGCCCAAATCGGGACTATAAAAAACCAGCCAAAAGCGAAAAAGACAGGATAAACGTCTGCTAGCATGTACAGCGAGTTCATTTTGGTCAAATAACTATTTAGCGGGTATGATCAACAAATTATCAGTTTCACAGCTACTATCTCAAAAATAATACAAATTTGTAATAAAAGATTGGAAAAAAATAAAGTTTGTTTTATTTAACTACGCCTCTAGAGCATATTGATTTTTATCTTATCAGCGGCTATTCGACGTCAATCATATGGTCATTCTGACATATGTATTTAGAGAAAAAACGCTGCCGCCACATTGGCTACTCTTTCCGATAAACAGCAAGGGGTCTTTTATATGCACTGTCCCATAAACAGAACTGCACATACCACGGCCTTTGATAAACTAGTTGTGGACCACAGGTTGTGAGTGGAAAAAATATCTACTGTCCCAGGGGACTAGTGTCAGTAAGGATGTTTACTCGCTCTGGGTGAGGGGGGCGAGCGTTAATTTCTATCCCTGCTGTCAACACTGTGATACTTACTTATTAAACCTCCTAGTGCAATACACGGGGACAGACAAGCGAAGAAAATGAATACCAAAGCTGCCATGCTTTGTGGATTGAGGGCATCCCTGAAATCGCTGACGTAGTATGGATACCGGCGACGAATGTCATTGATGAGACCTCCGAACAGGCATCCAGTTCGTTGTAGCGGGTCAGTGGGAATTTTATCATACATCTCCTTTTCTATGAGAGCTGTGAAAAAAGACAAAAAGAAAACCAACATATAAATAATTAATTTTATCATGCAATCACCATTTCTAATGGTGTAGTATGATGACAAGTTATAGTGATGTCATAGTCAGCTAGTAGCAAGATATCACCTATCTTGTGACACTGACCAAAAAATAATGTAATTTGTTGGACGTAGAGAGATTACAAAACTATCTTCAGTGTGATACCATATATAGCGTGTGAAAGAGAGTGAAGAATGATTGAAATATGTGAGTTATATAAATTATACGGTATCACAAGGGACACCATATAGACCCAGTTTCTCGTTGACAGTTCAGCCATGATTTACAGTTCAACCCATTCTTTTAACACATGTGGACAATTTAAACTAAGAATTGAGGTTGAACTGTCGACGAGAAATTGGCTCTTAGTATTTTATTTGTTACTCACCTACCACCAAAGGGTGTAATATTTGTTAGAAAAACTACAAATTCAAGTACTGAAATTTCAAAATTATGTGAAAGATAAGATGCATTATGTCGTTCTGTTCTATCCACGTTACAATACCTTCTTTTTCTTCTTGTTTTTTCTTTGCTCTGCGGCGAACATTCGCACGTTTGCGAGCCATGTCCATTATAGGGAGAAGTGTTTTGTGATCCCAGTCACCAGGAGGCAGCACTATTGAGTCGTCAAGGAAACCATTGATGGCATGCAGCAATTCTTCACGACTATCTGCTTTGTAGGCAACATCATGGAAGAACTAAGAAAGCAAGGATTTGATTAACCAGGAGTCTGCGAAGTTTTTTTTAAATTGGGGTCCATCTGCTTCTTTTCTGTGGTCCCTAACTAAAATCTACACCAAACAGGGTCCATTGGGCTTACTTTTAACTTTTCTGAGAGTCCCAACATAAAACCTAAAGACTCAAAATAGTGTCCACGCCATTTACTAGTTTCTTTTCTGAGAGTCCCAACATAAAACCTAAAGACTCAAAATGGGGTCCATGCCATTTACTAGTTTCTTTTCTGAGAGTCCCAACATAAAACCTAAAGACTCAAAATGGGGTCCATGCCATTTACCAGTTTCTTTTCTGAGGGTCCTGACCTAAAACTTAAAGACTCAAAATGGGGTCAATAGGGTTTACTCAGCCTGTCTGTTTCTTTTCTAGGGGTTCATTGTAAAACCTAAAGGCTCAAATGAGGTCCACATTGTTCACCAATTTCTTTTGTGGGGGTCCCAACCTAAAACCTAAGGGCCCAAAATATATTCGAGAGTTGCACAAAACAAATTATGCATTATAAAAATAAGAAGAAACTGTATATATTTTATAGGCCTATTACTATAGCATTAGCAATTCCCAGTAAAAAAAATAAGAATACAATTCCCCAGATAAGTGGAACTACATTGTATTTCTTAATACTGCTATTTTAAATCTATCTAACTAAGGAAGTAGCTAATTGTATTAGAAAGTATTACATTCGTCCCATCCAATTCTATATAAATATAAGGAATAATTAGCATACACATCCATGTACAAATGTTTACATTGTATATATTTTCAAACAGTATCGTTTTCAGGGGACATGTTATTTTTACCTAGGTAACCCATAGTTTGGTTATGTGAATTATATTTGCGTAACCCATGGGTTACCTGATCAGTTACCTCAAAATTACATTGAAATTATGTTTTAAATACATAATTTTTAGCTCAAACAAAGTTATAAAAAAATACAAAAGAAAACAATTTATAAAAACACTACCAGATTCCTTTTTTTTTCGTTTCGCGCTGTCCAAGCAACTTTCACTTTATCTACAGTGATGTTCCAAATGTTTGTTTTTTAAAGATCATTTAAATGTGGGTAAACACCCATTTACGTTAAAACCATTGTCAGCATTTGTAAAATTATAGGTAATCCAATATTATGTTGGCATAATTACATTCCTAAAGATGAAATAGCAGCAGATAATTTAGCTGTCCCCAGCGTCTGTGGACTTTTCATTAAAACTTTTGGTTCGACTCTATACTCAGCATTTTTTTTTTAGACCGGTCGCATGTTACAACTGTTGCAATATAACATTGTCTACTGTTTTGCTGCGCATTGAGTGTCTAAAAATCAGTCTAAAGTTTTTTCGAAATACTTGTACATCTGCGTGAATAAACTTCCTGTAATCGTGAAGTTTGCGAATTTTAATTTTTGAACATCTACCGATTTGCGAAAATTTAATTTTTCATAACCGACACACGAACAGAACAGCGGTTCGCGTGAAATATTGTGCCCTGAATTTATTTTATTATAATTGCAAATATTTAGAGGCCTCAAGGGTGAATAGTTCTGTATGAACTATTATCTTCTATAAATATATTATTATTAATATTATTATTTATCATCATAATCACTATTATTTATGTATTTATTTACCTGGTTAGCCATCAATGTAGAGATTGATCTGCCCACTTCATGGTAGTCCATTCCTCCTTTTTCTGGTCCAAGCACGATGATGATAAACCGCGTAGGTAGAGGAACTTCAGTCAGATTCTCCAGAATTACACCTTTTGCAAGACGAACAAACGCCATTGCTGGCTTCTCCAAATAGTCAGCACACCCAACCAGTACAGTGGTAGCCTCGGAACCAGATGGAATCCGACGCATGATGTCTTGTACGTTCTTCTTTCCTTGTTCTGTCGGTGCGATACCAATATGAACTCCATCTTGCCCAGTCTATAATAAAAAATAGGTTGGGTTAACCCCATGCGACTTTTCAACGGGATATCCCGCTATAAAAAAAAAATCAGTTAAGACTTTACAAAGGGATATCCCGTTGTGTTTTTTTAACTTATATTTACCGCCAAATTCGTCATAACTTGACATGCGCAGTTTAGGTAATGCTAAGAACAACATCCTGTTAGAAATGTAGCGTGGTTTGCTGTGAATATTTAATTTTTTTTTGTCAATTTTCGCCCAATTTTGTATTGAACTGTAATGGCGGCATTGATTTTTCGTGGCACGGTGTTCTCGGAAAATGACCGCGATAGTGATATTTTTTCAGAATATGAGAATAAAAACAGAATGCAAGTAGGTGAAATAGTATCACGAATATAAGATGATATACCACTTCCAAGACATATGCACGTTGTCAGAGAGTGAGTGAAGATTTTCTAAATGGGTCAATTCGTAAACAGATTTTCATAGAAATTTGATGTCCTTATAAAAAGGAATTAATACAATAAATACCTATATTTATATTTAATGATGAAAAAATTCTTAAAGTAAATTAATTTATCTTTACAAATATACTTTAACAAAGTCTACCATGAATAATAAAAAAGTTATTATCAATTAACCATCTTTAAATTTATCCTTTGTTTAACCGCTGAGATATATCAATTCCTGGGGCACTTTAAGGCAGTGGCTTAATGAGTCTGAAAGGGTTAAATATGATACCAATTTCAACATAACAGTTACTCTTATTATACAGATGTTGATTCATTAAAATACGTTTAGATATTCTAATATGAACGAAGTTTGGGGTTTTTTACCTGAGGAAATCTGCATTCTTCATCTAAAATTTTCAGAATGCACCTTGGTGCCTGAAAATAAAAAAAACATGCAGATGAATTATGAAACCACATTTTATTATTAACAATAAATTATATCATGAATTAATAACAAAAATTAGCATTATGAGGATAAATAATTTAACAAATCCTGTATATTTTTAACTTGCTACTATCCACTTTAAATGGCTACAAAGTATGAATTAAAATGTGTCTAATAGTAATACCAGCAATATATCACTACCATACTTCTATTTACAGTTACAATTAACTTTAAGACTTCCAGAAATATCCATCTCATTGAATAGCACAAATGTCTGATTCTAACCTAGTGTTTATAAGTCCATAATAAAGTGTTTTCACAAAACCTGTTAAGTCCACAATTAATATAAATGGAAATATAAATGCATTATAAAATACATGTTCAAGGTACTGTATTAATCATTGATACATTCTCATAACAGCATCTGTACAACACTGTTATACAAACAACTGTCTTGACTTAGGGTCTTATGCATGTATTGTACATTGTAAATATTATTTTTCTTACTTTTGATGTCAATTAATTATACCTTCTTCTACAAGAGGTATGATGTATTTGATGAAGCCGACTCACCTTTTCTATGAGTTCCACACATTTTGTATTATCAGTAAATGTAATGTGTGAAAATTCTATTTCCTCTTCTTTATACTTAAATATAAAACACATCCAAACAATATCACAAATGCAAATACACATATTTAAAATAAAAAACAAACACATAAATGTAAGATTCAACATTTCAAAGTCACAACCATAAATTATGAAATTCAATATTCCATACATTATTTTCAATGCATAGTAAATTTTAATGTTATTCTCAAGTTTATATCCACCTTAAATTATAGTTAGTACTGACACAATATCAGTTTTGACAGTGTTTATCTATATTACAAATACAGGTAAGAGATTTAATTTATGAAATTTCACTTGATGCCCATAGGTCTGACTTGCACTTTTTTTGCAGCACTTTAATTTTTATTTTTTTTAATCTGTATTTTGTTCTTATTATTAAAAATATAGTGAACTTTATGCCAAAATTGCCATGGAAAATCTTGGACTAAAATAGCAAAAAAGAAATTTAGGTAATAAAAACCTGACACACATTCTGAGTTTTTAGTGCTGCATTTATAAAATGACACTGCAAAGATATTTACCGTTTCCTGTTCCAAAGCAAAGACATAATGGTTGAAGAATCTGTGCAGCTTCTCGTTGGTGTAGTTAATACATAACTGTTCAAAGCTGTTCACCTGATGGTAAAAAATCCAGTCATTAGCTTAATCAGAGAATTAATTTAACATGTCTCATGGGAAAGTCAGCCCCCATCCCCCTCAACAGTTCAATCACAATTTATAAAAACTACACAACAGTCATTGAGTCAAACTAAAAAATATATAAAATTAAACAGGGCCAGTCCATTTTTTTATTTTTTTTTATTTTTTACATGCATCTTTAACCCTAGATGGTTCTTTATTTTAATTATTTTTGGTTTGTTTTGTTTAATGATACAACAAAGCACATTGATTTATTAGTGATCAGCTATTGAATGTCAAAAATTTGGTTATTTCGATACATAGTCAAGTGTGAGCCAGCCTTTAATGGGTTTTGAACCACCATAATCAGCTTGAGAGTCTGACGTTCTACCACTGGACAACTGAGGCTCACTTTATCCCTGTGTGGGTCACAGATTAACTTGTCTCACTCTCAGTTGATCTGCATATACATTACATGTGTCAATTCAGTAGATTTGTGTCTTTCATCCCTTTATATGTTTATTTTCCAATCCACTTTGTTTATCAAGTCAATGCATCCAGTGAGAATCCCCATTTGTACAGAACATGATTCACTAATACTGAAAATAAAACAATCTTTGTTCAGATATATGTACTTACCTTGAAGTTTTCAAATCCAAAGATGTCAAGAATTCCCATAAAATGAGACTGGTGTTGTCCTGGATTAGTGCACTTGTTTACAGAATCCACAAGCCATGCAAACGTCCGAGAATATAGAGCTTTGGCCATTGCATGGCGATTTTCTAATGCCTGAAATGATGTAATGCTTATTTTAATATGTGGTTTTCAAAGCTGAGTTCAACTTTATCCAGTGTTTAAAAAATATCTGAAAACATAACACAACTCAGATGAGTCTTTTACTCTTACATTGCTGAATCCTAAGTTCTTACTTATGACAGGTTTTAAACTAATTTTTCCTGTTGGTTGCTTTTCACACTCTTAACAGTCCAGCTCTCAGACATGAAATTGATTTGTGTCAACATTTCCATTTGCTAACCCAGCTTCAATAAAACATGTTATAGTTTTGATAAAAAAGCTATGGCTTGGTCTTATAATATTATGTTATTAAATGGGTGTTTTCATATTGGCCTTGTTATAGGTCCAAGGACAGTTATATTGGCTCGAGGCAGGCTATAAAGCTGGTCGAGGGCCAATACAACTGTCCGTGGATCTATAACAAGGCCAATGTGAAAACACCCATTTCATGACATATTTATTAATCACCTTTAATGTCGTCTATTTTTTATTTAATTTAAAAAAAATTCAATTTTTATTTTTAAAAATGTTACGCTTTTATTAAAAAAAAATTATGCTTTTTATTTTATGTAGTCTGCTATTTGTTACGGTTAAGGAAGGCAACTCATTATACGACAACAGGTGTAAATGATAATAAGTCCAATTCGGATATATTTCATTACTGGATTTTAGCTCGGAAATTGCTAAATGTACTACATTGGAATTTGTCATTTACAGTGCATTCGCTTCGGAAATAAATAAAAATATCTTGTTTCCAAAAATGGTTTATATCATAGAAAGTAAACTTATCTTTATTAAAAAATAATAATAATGAAGTGGTGTAAATCTTCCTCTGGTAACATGTTAAAAACATTATACTGGAAGTAAAAGCCTTTTGTAGACCGCTAAGATGCATATGATGTGGGCAGTTTGCTATGTATTACTGGCAAGTGATTAATAATCAACAATATAAATCTTTGAGTCATTACTATATAATATTAAAAGTTTATATTTACATGTTAAAATGGTGAGTTTATTCACTTAATAAGATCTACACATATCTTGGTTGCTCATTAGGTTACATCTGAGCAGTGAAAGCTGTCTTGCCTATGTGTTCTGTACTCTGAATGAGCTATTTATATGTATATTTAAATTTTACTAAATAAACTTTGTTGGAATTCTAAGTAATATTTAACATTAAGATTTTGTAAGAGGCTAAAACTACTTCAAAAAGCAACTAAATCTAATACTACTAGTATTACTAATAGTAAAAAAAAGTAGGCATTTTAAAAACTTGTTAAGGAAAAGTGAATTTTAGATGAAGAAAATTACTGTTGTCTTGGCAAATGTTTTGCTGTGTTTAACCTATTGATAGTTAAGCCTACTTAAAATATTTTGAATGATTATATAACAGGAACCAAACATGTTAGATGTATTCTCTTAGGACTTATGATATATGCACTATCTTTATTTAAAGCAAATGTGCCATAAAGATCTCTTTATCACACTTGTGTGATATCAAAAGTGCATAAGTCTGTGAGTGTGGCATACGAAGGCTATGGAACTCTTTTGAGAATTGTATTTATTGATTTTTATTCGGCTTGCTCTCAATCTGTGAATACACGTTTAACAATTCCTGATCTCTATCCATCAGGTCTGAATGCCCTTCATCCTCAAGCATCTATGCTACATTTGTGCTTTGTTTACTTAAATTAGTATTCATCAGGACAAATATTTTATTGTCAATTAACAAAACTTATTTATTTTAAAGTGAATACATTGTACAAAATTACTATCATTACTGTTTTTGTCTAACTGGACTACAATGAGTTTACATATTGTTGGGACAGTATCTAGTCCTCTGTGTAATTTCTGCATTTTTACATGTATATCATTTTACATTCTCTACTTTCCTAATTCTTTCATCTGCCATTGAAACAAATAAAATTTCCTCATGAAGAATTATCATAAAGTTTGTGTACATGAAGATGGTAACATTATATTCAAAAGTAAATCGTCATTTTTTAAAAACCAAGTGCAATTTAGTTGATTATCATTATTATACCATAATCAATTAATCCTGTTACTATAGTTATATCTATAATACAATTAATCCTTTTATTATGATACCCATAATACAATTAATCCTGTTATTATCGTTATACCCATAACACAATGAATCCTGTTATTATAATTATACCATAATACAATGAATCCTGTTATTATTGTTATACCAATAATATAATGAATCCTGTTATTATCGTTATACCCATAATACAATTAATCCTGTTATTATAGTTATACACATAATACAATTAATCCTGTTATTATAATTATACAATAATACAATGAATCATGTTATTATAATTATACCATAATACAATTAATCCTGTTATTATAGTTATACTATAAATAATACAATTAATCCTGTTATTATAATTATACTATAATACAATTAATCCTGTTATTATAATTATACCATAATACAATTAATCCTGTTATTATAATTATACCATAATACAATTATTCCTGTTATTATAATTATACCATAATACAATTAATCATGTTATTAGAATTATACCATAATACAATTAATCCTGTTATTACAGTTATACTATAATACATTTAACCCCATTATTATTGTTATACCCATAATTAATACAATTAAGCAAATTATTATTGTTATACCCATAATTAATACAATTAATCCCATTATTATTGTTACACCCATAATACAATTAATCCCATTATTATTGTTATACCCATAATACAATTAATTCCATTATTATAGTTATACCTATAATACATTTAATGCCATTATTATTATTATATCCATAATTAATACAATTAAGTAAATTATTATTGTTATACCCATTATACAATTAAGCCTGTTATTATTGTTATACCCATTATACAATTAAGCCTGTTATTATTGTTATACCCATAACACAATTAATCCCATTATTATAGTTATACCGTAATACAATTAATCCTGTTATTATAGTTATACCATAATACAATTTAGCCCATTATTATTGTTATTCCCATAATACAAATAACCCCATTATTATTGTTACACCCATGATGATAATACAATTATGCTCATTATTATTGTTATACCCATAATACAATTAACCCCATTATTATTGTTACACCCATGATGATAATACAATTATGCTCATTATTATTGTTACTTTGTATACCCATAATAAAATTAAGCCCATTATGTTAGTGTTTAACTCATAACCTACATGTACTACATTTTCTCAATAACTATTTGGCATGTAACAGAAGCCATAATGAAAATGCCAGCTTCATAGTGAGATAATGTCACAAAGTCAATGAGATGGTGATTAATTTCTTGCAATGTTTGTAGTCAGTGGAACTGACAGCAATGGAGTGGGGCCAGATGTGGCTTGTAATACAAATTAGACAAACTGCAAACATTCATGTTTTTAATATGCTAAAGTGGAAAGGATATTAATACAATACTACTGACTTGTAGTAGTAATCCATTCATTCTATAATCTGATCCTCCATAAATATCAATAAATGACATTTCAGGCACTGCATGGATATTCCAAGTTACAGTTATTCTTCAATCTCAGATTTCCTAACAGACGGGTCTGAATTTTTTATTTTTTATTTGATTGATGACAACCAACTTACGTTTCAAGTTGGGATTTTTTTCTGTTTGTTTTTTTGATGTTTTTTAATTTTTATTATTTAATGATGCCTCTAGGACACATCGATTTTTATCTTATCATCGGCTATTGGACATCAATCATATGGTCATTCTCATTTATTTAGAGGAAACCCTCTACTGCCATATAGGTTACTCTTTTTGATAAGAAGCAAGGGGTCTTTTATATGCATGATCCCACAGACAGGACAGCACATACCACGGCCTTTGAAGAATCAGTTGTGGACCATTAGTTGGAATGGAAATCAGCTTCACAGGCAGACACCTATTACATTTCAAGATGTTATTCAAAGTAAAGTAGCAAACATTGGCTACCTTCAAACATTCTCTTAGAGATTTAAATTTGAAGATGTAACACATGTTACATTTTCAATGAATAAGCCTTCTGCTGAAGTAATGCAATTCCACTGCTAATGTATTCAGTGAAATTCTGCTTAATGTGTCTAGTTTGGTAAATGTAAATGTATATATTCACTAATGTTTTCTCAGGGGAAGATCCTTCAAATGTCCTTCCAGTGGTCATTAGTTAAAGTGAATATATCATGAGCCTGTGTCAAACATACAGTATTTGAGACATATGTACAGAAACAACCCATTGCTCTGACATTCCATTTAGCAGCAAGTGGTCTAGACTTTTATATATTCAAATTCTTTTTTTCTTTCATACAGAAACTATCCAACAATCAAATAATTATGTGAATAAGCATTAAACGCTTAGTCCCACAGACCCTTGACCTAATTAATTTCCAAACAAAGAATTAATTTTAAATATAAACATTTGATTTGAAATTGGAAGAATTCTAATTTTTAAATGTGAAAAACATCGATCGCCTCGATAGGGTATTCCCTATACCATGGTTCAGTTAAAGCATCTTGCATTATATGTAAGCAAGATCTAGTATCACAAATGCATGAAGTTTCATTCATAATCAATATTTAGACCACAACACTCATTAAATTCCGTGGGACTATGCCTTTGTTGGCAATCTACAGTTGTCTTCTAAGACATTTTAATGCATTCTATATCTCCTTGTGCTCAATCATAGGTAATAGTAAGATTATTTTCAGAATTATATCATATGTGTGTATGTGTATACATGTATATCCATATAATGCATGTGTGAAGAGCGAGAGATAGATATATATATATATATCTCTCTATCTCTATCTCTTTGATAGTAAATCTCTCTCTATCTCTCACTCTTCAGACACACATTATATTATTATATTATTTAAAGATGGTAACTATTCTCCCTTGTGCTCTCCAAGTTAATAAACAAGTCAGCTGTATGTTACAATAATAACCAATGTGTATGTCAGATGCCAGGAAACTATTTTAGGGTTTTAAAAATCCTATTCAAATCATCCAACATTACTGTTATTTTGTGCATAACATTCACCTGCAAATAACTTGTTCAAACTGAAAACTATGAAGGCATATTTAAGTTACATTAACATTTGTAGGTGTATAAACTAAGAAACATTCACTCACCTGGGGGACAAATAGTTTTGAAAAGTTACTAGACCCCCAAAAAACATCAATAGTACTCCATTGTGAGTTAGATATACATGTATATGCATCATGTAGCCCATCCAGAGAAGAAAAATATTTAATATGATGCTGATCAAGGAACACACATAACCTAGTTAAAGAAATTTGTTATGATGCAAAGACAACTGGGGTATCACCATTACTCATCCCAAACATTAGGTGAGTGGGTGAGCAACACTTTCTAACCCTGGTTTGTTGCAATGACATATTCAATTTACATACCACAAGAATTTTCTCAGACTAGATATTACAAAAAGTGACATATTTATGGCACTGTTTATTGTAATATAAACAACATGGTACCACACGTAAATTTAATAATGGCACAACAATATTAGTCATCATGCCCCATAGGTTTGATTTTGATGTGTCCCACTGTGACTTCCTTATTTCTAAGCCACCCTAAAAACAATACATTTCAAATCAATACATGTAGCTATAAAATAAAGCCAAAATTAACCTACCTCTTGTAGTTTATATGGAATGTTTGTAATTGTTCCCCGCACCTGAATCTGACGAAACAACACTGATTCTACGAGTCCTTCGACATCAAAACCTAATAAATCACAGACAATGCTTAAAATACTTTTATCTTCAGCAGACAGATCAGTTTTCTCTCCCTCAACATCTTCAAATCCTAAATTTCCTATTAACAAAATGGCCGAGAGCACTGAAAAAATCCCATCAACCATCTGAGCTGGAATGTTGAGCACGTTCATTGCCAGTCGTAGATTGTCAAACATGGCTGAATCGTCAACTCCGTCTAACTGGTTGCACCCACTTTGATTTAAATAATTATAGGATTCTACTGAGCCAATTAGAAACTGTTGTGCGAGTTCGGGGCTTGCTTGTGCCCCAGCTAGCAGTTGGTAAAAGACATGGTAGTTGCGTTCATTTGGTGACTGGAAGGTAATCCGAGACTGCTCTAAAAGGTAGTCCTGAACAATACATCCTTTGATTTGGCACTTGTCAAAACACACTTGCATAAATTTTCCAAAACGACTTGAGTTGTCATTTCGTACTGTCTTTGCATTACCTGAAACAAAACAAAATGTTTCTTTTTATATTTTTTGAAATTATGTTAAGTGAAATTACTGTATTTTGTTTTATACCACCAGCAGAACAAACTGGTTTAATAATCATTGTCTATTGAATGATGTGGTATTATGTCTAAAGGCTAAAGTAAAATTCATTTGTGACATTTAAAATGTATGTCAAAACATTCTAGATGAATAAAGTAATTATCTTTTGTCACATTTTGTCAACACATCCTTAAACAAAGTAATTATTTGTGACATTCTGTCACCATATCCTTGAATAAAGTAATTATTTGTGACATTTTGTCAACACATCCTTGAACAAAGTAATTATCTGTAACATTTTGTCCACCCATCCTTGATGGATAATGTAATTATCTGTGACATTTTGTCAACACAACTCATAGGAATAAAGTAATTATCATTTGTTGTGTAGTGTCAACACATTCTAGATGAATAAAGTAATTATCATTTGTGACATACTGTCAAAACATCCTAGATGAATAAAGTAATTATCATTTGTTGTGTAGTGTCAACACATTCTAGATGAATAAAGTAATTATCATTTGTGATATACTGTCAACACATCCTAGACGAATAAAGTAATTATCATTTGTGACATACTGTCAACACATCCTATATCAATAAAGTAATTATTGTTTGTGACATACTGTCAACACATCCTATATCAATAAAGTAATTATTGTTTGTGACATACTGTCAACACATCCTATAT
>JAULBS010099053.1:0-16358 GCA_032355785.1 Symmetromphalus regularis | reverse complement strand
ATGGTCAAACCTGCCCATGCGGCCACCTGTATTAAACAGCCACGTGTATTAGAGGGTCACCTATATTTTCTCCCAAATCAGCTAACTTAGTATAATTTAACCTGTATTAAGCAGCCACCTCTATTAATGAATTAAATAAAGTAACTTAAATATATAAAAATAATGTTCATTATTATTTTAATTTTATTAATTGTTTTATACTAAATTAATTAAATCAAAAGTGCTAAAATATCGTTTAGTGCTATTCACATTTCTTATCCTTAACTTTAATTTTAGTTAGTTAAAAATACTGTTAAAATATTTTAAAGTAATATAGATATTTTAAAAACATTTCCTACATAAATTATTGATTAAAACAGTGAATATAAATTTTTTAAGCATGTGTTAAAATATTGTTCATTGATATTTTAATTTAATTTATGTATTTGAATCATAGGCTCGTTTATTGATAATAACACATTGTTAAATACATGCGAACAACAACAAAACAACTTCTCAGTATTATAAATATTTTAATTTCAATTCTTCATTAATGATTTTAAAAGAAATATAAACTGTTAAATGTGTTCCAAATTAGTTCACTCATAATTTAATTCAATTTTTATTTTACACTTTCTGATTAAATTAAATATGAACATTTAATCAAATTATGCCAAAATATTGTCGTCGTTTTTGTCATTTTAAAATTTAGTTTTATTAAATTAAAACTATGAACTATTAAACATAAATAATATTTTAAAGTTGAATTTAAAATAAATTATTTTAATTATTATTAATATTATTATTATTATTTTAATTATCATTATCTAAATTAATTTAACACATTATCTAATCGTGATAATTTTCTTCATATTTTAGTCAGTAATATTCATAAACGTTTGCTTTTAAACTAACACAATTATTAATCTTTCAAACTATTAAATGAATATAGTTATTCTGTAATTGAAAAAACCGCAGGTGTATTGAAGTGCTTTTTAAAGAGTGACACTAACCGGCTTTAGGGCGTTGTCGCTAACAACATAAATAGTGTAGTTGTAAGACGTTCAACGAGACCACATCTAGTTGATTACTTTAACACTACAACATAGGAACAGATCAAATACAAACCGCTGGAGCAGAAAAACGACAAGCGTTAAATATGTCTCCTACAAACTGTTTTCTGTGTTACAGAGTAGCCATGTTAAAAAACAGTTGCTTTTTTTCACGACCATCGCGTGATAGCTTGTTAAAATAACTCCATAGTCCCACGTGGCTTTGCTGTTTTGTGTGAAATGTATTTTGAGCTGTTATCAAGATGCTTTCTTTTATTTATTTATTATTATTATTTTGTTATTATTATTATTTATTATTATTACTATTATTATTAATCATTATTATCATTATCATCATTATTATTATTATTACATATTTGTATTGTACAAGACAGAATATGTTTACCTTTGATGATACTAAAGATGAATTACATTTTATTTTTAAAATTTTGTGTTTTGAATTAAGAAAACAATATATTATCATTATTATTATCATTATTATTATTATTATTATTGTTATTATTATTCTTACATATTTGTACTGTACAGGACAGAATATGTTCACCTTTGATGATACTAAAGATGAATTTAATATTGTATTTAAAATTTTGTGTTTTGAATTATTAAAACAATATATTAAACTTTATTATTGGAATAAAAGTTTCATCTTTTAAACTACTACAATTTTATAATGTTAAAAATATTAAATATCTTTTTTAAAGCAGTAAAATTAAGAAAATAATTTTTGTGAAATTAAATATTTTCCATAATTATTATTCAAACTGTTATATTTATCTTAAATTTATTCAGTTTTTTGTATTGTTACCGGCCCCGGTGGTTTAGTCGTAACTCTGTCGGATTCGCGGCTAGTAGGTACTGGGAACAAATCTCAGAGTGAGTGCTCCGCAAGGCTCACTGGATATACTGTATGTCTCTTGCATCAACCAGTGAGCTACAGCTGGTTTATCAAATCCCATGGTATGTGTTGTTCTGTCCGTGGGAAAGCGCATATAAAAGATCCCTTGCTGCTTATAGGAAAGAGTAACCTATGTGGCGGTAACGGATTCCCTCTGAAGATTATAAGTCCAAAAACCATAATATGTCAGACACTTAATAGTCGCTAAATAAATATTGTGCTGGTGTGCCGTTAAATAACCAATCGCTTCCTTTTTTTCAGTATCTTCTTTTTTTCTGTACAATCACATATCTTTAAAATGTATCATTGAGCTAAAAAGCACAAAGTCAGTAAAGAAATGAAGAATGTAAATTGTTTTACTTAAAATAATCATCATCAAAAGCAAACACAAAAACTATCATTTTGCTCAAATCGTATCTTTGCACAAGGCATTCATGGATATTTCAAACAAGAAAATATAAATAAAATTTAATGTAACATTGTTTTGTTTTTTAAATAAAAGCAAACGTGTTTTACTTTGGTGGAAATAATGTGGTCATTATATCTAACCTTTAGGGTGATTTAAAGCATTTGTGTAAACATTTGTGTTTAACAGTATAAATATAGAAATAGTAAAGAAGTGAAGCCGTTGTAATTAATTGAGAAGCTTAGTCATGGTGAACAGCTGATGAAACCAAACATGTTACATTACAGCTCAGTCTCCATGTAACTAGCAAACACATTACAAATATACTGCTGAAATTAAGTGAAGGGTGGGGTATTCAAGATAAAACACGACATTAGGAACAGATAGATACAGTATATTGGTTTAACAACACCCTATATCAGGCGCGGATGCAGAATTTCTGAAAGGGAGATCCAAATGTGATGGGTAATGATTAATTTTTACGTCCTTCAACTCGTAAAATGTAAAAACAAATACGAGAAAAGGGGTGTCCGGACCTCATGGATCCGCTACTGTACCCCACCCAACAACACCCCCACCCCCACCCATTTTTTCTTAATAAAAATAAACTACACACACACATATGCATGCACGCACTCACGTACACAACTATTGGCTACTGGGAAATAATAGGAACAATATAATCTTTCTAGTTATAGTAATGAGCGGCGTGGTAGAAACAATTGTGTGTCACAACATTTTCATGAAATGTTTTTGCCAGGATATAAATGTATGGCCGAATCAAGTCTATGATTAATGTGTTAGTAACTCGTATAGTCACCCTGTCTTACGGTTCTCTAAAGTTTTAAACTTGTATGAATACGTCGTGGAAAGCTCAGAAATAAACATCTAATTTAACTGTTCGGGGAATCATGCCCTGTCCCTAATAATCATAGCATGTAACCCTGCGAGGTCTAACTGGTCGTGTTTTCTGAAGGACTGGCGCTCGTCCTCAGTTTGACTGGTTACAGTCGTCTTCTATCACATTGTCTTTATCTAAAGTTAAGCGCAAATACCAGTTAAGAAAAGAACCGCCAGCGCTTGCTCTCCTGAAAGTGCCACATGATGTAAAGGTAGATTTAAGAGGACATATAATCACGAATTATTGAGAGAGAAAAAAATGTTATGATGTCAGGTCTTTGCAAAAGTTGAACGTATTCTGCTTCACAGGTGGCATCAGTCATAAACCCTGACTTTAGTCCTCCATAAATACTTCGTTTTGTAGATCGTTTAGGTGACTTTTATAGACAAGTTTTCCATGTAATATATCATCCTGTGTATCACGTTAAATAAAACATAAAAACAAATATAAATAGACAGATGTATGGAGATGGTTAATCTTTCTTTAAGTGCATTCTGTTTAGAAAAATACGATGTAATCTACGTCATGTATTTTCATAAAATTAATATTAAATATTAATAAAATAGAAAGTGAAACTATTACGGTTTTATCTGAGATTATTGATTTTTAGCTTGTTAATACAAAAAAGGTTTATGGATTTAGATGTATATACGCATCCTCATAACCCTTCTTCGACCACCAATTTTTTCCAAATATAAATTGGTCGAAATTAAATTTGGACCACCCTCTTCAATATTAAAATCTTTAAAAATATCTTTGTAATCTCCTTTTAATGTTTTAGTATCCGCCCATGCAATTTTTTGAGTTGGTTTTGTTTAACGACACCGCTAGAGCACATTGTTTTATTAATGTCATAACATTTGGTTATTTTGACACATAGTCAAGTGTAAGCCAGCTTCCAACGGGTTTTGAACCACTGTCATCAGTTTGAGAGTCCAACGTTCTACCGCTGGACCACCGAGGTTTATCCGTCCATGCAAATAATGCAGAATATTACACAAACTGCATTAATGTAATAAATACCTTCAGCGAAAAGATATGCTGAGACTCAAAGAAAAATTGTTTCGCAAGGAACATTCGTTTCATTATAAATATTAGTGAGTCTATTTTTATTTTTTTTATTTTACCCTCAAACATATTATTTCTCGCAATATCACGTCTCAGTGCTCTTTATTTAAAATAATTTTATGTGGTACTGTATTAAATTATGCAATTATAAATAAGCAGATATACTATATTAAAATTTATTTCTTTTCATATTATCCTTCTTACATTTATATTGGTTAGTACGGAAACAAAAATGGTAAATGAAAAGTGCGAAAAAGTCCCTAAAAAGGGATAAACATATTTTTTTCCTCACAAAACCATTCAAATTCAAAATATTTTCTTCAAAATTTGTTTAAAATTTTACCTTTTGTTTCAGTTTCAAAACAGATTTCATTCTCTATTATACGCAGAAAACAAGTTATTAAAAACGATGGTGACATTTGATGTAACGCGAGTTATATACAGCATATTAAACGCATTAAAATTAGCGTTTATCAGAACTTCCACCGGATTTAGACATTTTGATGTATTTTTAACGTATTTAACGTATTTTCTAGTGTTATGAGGACTGTCACTGTGTTTAGACGTTTTAACGTGTTTTATGACGACTGCCACTTGTATTTTCTAGTTTTACGAGACTCAACATTGGTTTAAGACCTTTTAACGGATTTTCTCATTTTAATTATGAGATCTGCCACTGGGTTTAGACATTTTTTACTTCTAAACATTTTAACATGTTTTATTTTATTTTATGAGGACTGCCACCGGGTTTAGATACTGTAACGAATTTTCTGTTAATATTGTGTTTTTAGTCGTTCAAATAATTATCTCTTAAAATTTGTTATTTGGAATATCCATATTTGTATATCCA
This sequence comes from Symmetromphalus regularis, assembly GCA_032355785.1. Classification (NCBI taxonomy): domain Eukaryota; kingdom Metazoa; phylum Mollusca; class Gastropoda; order Neomphalida; family Neomphalidae; genus Symmetromphalus; species Symmetromphalus regularis. The sequence goes on along the minus strand of JAULBS010099053.1, from coordinate 11,186 downwards.
ATGTCTTTTCTTATTGTTTGTGTTAACGATCAAACGTAATATAGTATTTTAAGTCGTTAAAATAATTATTATTAAACCATTTATCGCTTGGAATAGCCATAATATTATTTATTCATACATTTATTTTTCTCATTGTTTTCACCTTTGATTAGATGTGGACATTTGTAACATGGAAATGTGAATAAAATAATTCATACGTTATAGTGTCTAAATCGTAGAATGTGTCTGAAGATATTTTAGGAGGAGGGTCAATTCATATTATTATAAAATTACTTTTTTTCTGTGAAGAAAGGCTCGAAGCACTCATGTTTTCTAGAATGGTCCGGAAGCATGTTCCCCAAAGAAATGTTTTAAATTAGATGGTTTGATAAGCAATTCCATCTTATTTGAATCGACGAACTGACCATATTTAAATCATGATTTTTTTCATCTACATTATGGAGAGTGATATAACCCGAGAAAGTTTATTTTTGAAACCTGTTTGTATATGAGGTGGTGAAAGTCCTGGAAGAGGCTCTCTTGTTACATTTTTAGTCATATGGCTTGAAACACGGTTTCCTAGCATATCAATAGCAAAATCGGCCATTTTTCATCTATATTAAAGGTTATTATGGAGGGGGATATAACCTGAGAAAGTTTATTTTTTAAACCCGTTTGTGTATGAGGTGGTGAAAGTCCTGGGATAGGCTCTTTCGTAACATTTTAAAAGTCAGAGGGCTTGAAACTCGGTTTCCACGTGTATGAAAAGCAAAATCGGTCATTTTTTAAATCTATATTAACGATTATTATGAATTTTTCCTTTTTAGTTAGATGTCTTAAAATATTTTTATCGGTGCTCTCCTTGGAACATTTTGAAACTAAGTAGCTTCATAAAGAAAGTAATCATAAATAATAATGATATTGTTATTTTCTTCCTGTTACATTTTGTAACAAAGCATTTGTTAACATTTATGTGTATTGTCTATATTTGCTGATTTATGTTAATATCTTATGCTTAAAACCATAAACGTTAAAAATATATATAATAAAATAAAATTATGACTTAGAAAAATATTTATTATTAATTGACCATAATTAAAAGTAATTTATCGTATAGTATACATGGTTTCTGAGCGATATATTTAATGTTATGTATATATTTAATGTAATGTATTTATTTAATGTAATATATTTATTTAATGTAATATGTTATATTTCTTTATAATAAGGTTCAAATGTATTAAAAATGTATTTTCTAATATAAAAATTATTAACATTATACAATCTGACAATACAAGAAAAAAGGTATCTCAATAATTATTAGAAAAATCCTGTTTGAGTTACTAACAATGAATTTTTATTTCGGATGCAAAAATTACCAGCATTATAAAATAGCCTTTTAAATCTGACAATAAAAGAAATAAAAACTATTTCAGTAATTTGAAAGAACTTATGTCAATACCAATGTGTGTTTTTTCTTCTTCTTTTTTTCAATATAAACATTATCAGCATTGTATAAGTATTTAAATCTTACAATAAAAGAAAAAAATAGTTCAGTAATTAGCAAGATCCTGCTTAAGTCGATAAGAAAGTGTTTTTTTTAATTACTATTCTTCACGTTCATATATTATTTATTTGAAAAATATATTACTTTTGTTATGGTTGTTGCAAAAATAATGTTCATCTTCAAAATCGAGCAATTTATTATAACTGAATATTGCCGACACTATATTCATTACGTCTAGTGCCGTTATTTGATTATTTCAATGCTTCAAGTAATCTCCCCCAGTATTTACTTTGTATTAACTTTCTTGTACATCGATAATTTCTTAAGAATTATGGGATAGCAGATCAGATGGCAGACGATTCTGTGAGCTTCTGATGTCTTAGCCATCATGTTTTACCGGAACATAACATTTTAATACCGTGACGGTTACACTGGAAATATGTTGATCATGACATACAGCCATTTTCATAATCTTCATTGCATTCGTTATTGTTCGAATCTTAAATTGTGTGCATGTTATATATAAGGTAAGAATTGTTTAATGTATTTTATAACTGATGTTATTGTTAGATGATATTTTTATACAATTAAATTGTAATCTGTAGGTGTACGTTAGTGTTTATGTGTTTGTCCTAATATAACGTTATATTAATAATGCTACTTATAAATATATTTGAACATTACTTTTTATATTGTAAAATTTTGCGGAGTAAAAACATACACATATGTATTACAGTTATTGTTAAAGTTCTCTATCTAATTTATCTAATTATTAATATTTTAGAGTAAATTGGTTGATGAGTTGGTTATATATCTGGAATATATATTATATTAAAATTAATCACCTATTTAAATAGCTATTTAGATTTCTGATTTATTAGTAATTATAAATGTCATATTTAAATGTTTTTATCCACAAATAAATTACAACGATTAATATGTAATTTGTAAATCAAAAATACATGAATGTTATTCCTTGGTTGATAAATGTAACAAAATAATTAATCGTATACAAGTCACATCTTTCCAACAAATATTTCAGAAAAAATTGTTAAATTAATCAAATGTTTACATTAATTCAGACATATTTTAGTATATTTTATATTATTGGTACGTTTCAAATATCTGCTCGTTAAGAAAACGTTAATTTAAAAATAATATTATCCACAATATTTAATGGAAATAAAATATAAAATTTTAACATCTGTGTCCAAAATTATCCTTAATCAAACATAAAAGTAAATAAAAAAAATTCTAATAAACAATTTTGCGCCGTATATTCAGTAATATTATATAAAGTAAAACAGAAATTAAATATATTTTTTTTAACAACAGTACAAATATGCCCAAATCATTCAAAATGTGCCGTTCTCATTTATTATGAAGACTGAATAAGATTTACATGTTCTTACTTTCTATTAGACTTTTTACTGTTAAATTTGAAAAAATAATTGTCGCCATTACTACTATTATTATTATTATTATTTTGTAGTATGTAACTAGGAGAGGGCCTCGTAAGTTGGATAACTTGTGTCCAATTCTTTTGTGTATGTTTTATATACAATAAAATATATTTCAATCAATAGATTTTAAATATTAAGATTAAATATAGAGAGCAAAATAAATTATATAATTATTGTATTCTTTTATGTTTGTGCCGTACTTATTTATTCGGAAAGACAAATGTATTTATAATTATAATAGAGGTGCTTCTTAGGCTTAAAAAAAATAGAAAATTTATTACAATTTTATTTCCAATGTTGATAAATTATGATAGTGAATTTCTTTTGATTAACATATTCGTGATAGACGATTATAAAATATTAAAAAGATATAATTGCAACGTAAAAATAAGTTCATTCTGATTTAAATATGAACTTTTAATCAATAAATTGATAACATTATTTTACAAAATTAACCGTCAACCAACTTTTTCTTCAATTCTTTAACATATATCTAACACAGGAAAATAAAAACCTGACATGAAAATTAAAGACCAATAATTCATTATAATATAATAAATATTAAAATGTTATTGTATATTAAGCAGTTTACAAAAGGAACACAAATTTTATAAGTAATGAAAAAACTAATGTTATTGTAAAAAAATAAATATTTATGCAGAAAATGTGTTTTAACATTTATTTGCTTAATATGTAAACTGAACTAATATTTCTCAGTCGATCTTTCCGAATTGCATGAATTATAAAAAAAAAGTTTTGAAAAGAAATAATTTCTTAAAATCTATAATAAAAAATCCCACATAGTTTTGCTTTTCTTTTCAAGGTTTGAAAAATGTAACGTTTACAATCTGTCTTTAAGCTTGTTAGAACTGTCATAATATTTATCATGTAACAAATTATACTCTAATTTTCATACGACCGTGTTTGAGGAACACATATTTTAAAACAGAATTTATTCTCAGAAATGCATGGCCCTCGGACTGTAAACCAAATCAGGGAAAATAGCGCGTGTTCTCCATTGATTCTCTCCCATAATGTTTCGATTCTGTGTGTGTACATTTCACTTGGGCGCTATGGTAACATGAAATTTCGGAACAATGCCTACATGTTTTTATTTGTCAGCCTGCAATAGAAGGATGACCTTTCCAATTGGATTGAAGACTATATACCCTTGCATCGTATGGCTCGAATCGGCGTTACAACACGATTGTTCTTCGTAATAATAACGTCTTTGAAGGCGTACTGTTCACACACACACTTTTAATCGATGTTTGATTGAAGATGAAAACGTTCAAGACGTGATAATGAGTACAAACAGCCCGGGGCTTGCTGGAATCCAGACCTGGCAAATGTTTACACAGACGTCAAGCGGTCGGATGGCGCATTGTGTCGCGTCCCGTGCATGCGCACAGTTCTGCACGTGTCTCACAGCTCCGTCCTGATGCGCCATCATCACACTGCAGAATGAAAAATAACCCAGTCGATCAAAACAGAATTAACACCGACACGAAGACTTGTTATAGGTCGTTATGCGTTGTTATGTTCAGATAAAAACAAAAGTGACAGCAATGGTGTGGGGCAAGGGCATTCGGTACGATAATTCAAGAGGTCATGGTTGAGTGATTGCGATATTTAAATGAATAGTAGTTGTAGAGTACTAGTCTTAATGAAGAGGTGTCCTTAAAAACCTCTTCAGATATGTCACTTAGCACTGTTTACGTCAGTTTCTATAGAGCACGTGTTCATAAAGATCACTGTTTGTAGATCCTTTGTGTGGTCATTACAGATAGCTTTAACTGTATTTTAAAAATAATTTCATGATCACACATGTATATACGAAATAAGACTTACAGAATTGTAAAATTATAGAACATTTCAGTTTCTGATCTTAAAGGTAATTGTAATTATACAATAAAACTTTTAAGTTTGCTTGATAATATATACATGTATAATATTTTGTATTTTCTCGCCAGTTATTATTATTACTGTCATAAAATCTATCATGAATACTTGATTTTATCACTAAAGAGCAAATAAAAAAAGATGCCAATTTTTTAAAATGTATAAGTTATTTATTTGTTATTTATTTATTATCTTTATTGTTGTTTTGCTTATTACAAATGATTCATACATATCCCTGGAATGAAAACATAAAAAATATTACCTTAATGATGATCCACTACTGTATACAAAGAACATGCATTACACAATTTAAAACGTTGTTTTATAGATGAAACATATATATTTTTTTATAAAATATATTGAAACCCACTATATGGAATCCACTACAAAGTTACCTAAGGGGTTATCTCACATTGTTTTCTCTGCACTGCTCTTGTCAGACTGACAGTCCAAGTTTTCTTTTAACCTATCTGGCTCACACTGGCAGAACTCACAAAGAATTTTATGAATAATATCTTTCAATACAACTGTAAACCTGTTTAATATTTTAGCAAAACAAAATTACTATAAAAAGACAATAATTTGTCGTTCAGTATGCATTTTGTTTGTATATAGTATTTGTTTATCATAATGTTAGCAGTTTTAAATGTTTCTTTCATGGTACATTTATTAATAATGTATAATGAACAAAAAGACCCGTAGAGCAATTTTTATTAGAATTTTTGTATATAGTTATATTCATAAATGTATTAATGAATTTGCCCCCCCTCGGTGTATCTATTCTCTGGTTTTTCCCCGTTCCAAACACTGCTACATAACTGGTATATCAAAGGCCGTGATTTGTTCATTCTCGTCTGTGGGAAAGTGGATATAAAAGATTCCTTGCCGCTAATATAAAATATAGCGGGTTTCTTCTGATGACTACTTTTAAAAATTACCGATTGTTTGACATCAAATAACTGATGATTAATAAACCGATGTGGTCGTCTGGTATCTTTTAAAAAAGTAAATATATGAATATATAAAAATAAATAAATAAAAATAAAGTTTGTTTTATTTAACGACGCTTCTAGAGAACGTTGATTTTTGTTTTATCATCGGCTATTGGACGTCAATAATATGGTCATTCTGACATATTTTTAGAGGAAACCCGCTGCCGCCACATTGGCTACTCTTTCCTATTAGCAGCAAGGGATCTTTAATATGCACTGTCCCACAGACAGGACAGCACATACCACGGTTTTTGATGAACCAATTGTGGACCACTGGTTGGAACGGAAAATAGCCCAAACAAAAAATGGCTCCACTGAGAAGGATCGATCAAATAAATAAATAAATAATAAAAGCATCACAAATTTTTCGAAAACATTTATGAACATTTAAAAAAGCCCAGACACGTGCTCCTGATCAAAGTAAACAAGTAAATCGTTTAGAATTAATATTAAGACATTTTACCGTTGTAAGAAATAGAACATTCACTCCTATACAAAAATAGAACAGACGTGAACACTAAAACGGCAGCATTGTAATGTGAAGTATCTATTATTATATTTTAGTTTACCCAGGTGAGAAACATAATTAAATCTCAGGTTCGTTGTTAAGATGAGTTCACATATGATTAGTTACCTTTCTTTAACAGGATATTGAAAGTGTGTCAAGTCCAATGTGTAGTGAGGCGGAAACACATGAATGGCAAGCGTGGAATTTATGTGAAATGCTGTATTATTTGTGAATTTTTGTTGACATGACAGTTTGGCAGAAAAGAGATATTTACTTGGTTTCTTTTACTAACCGATTAGTTTTTCACTGATAATATAGTGTTTGACTTCGTCATATTTAGGAATAGGATATATAGGCAGAAAATTGATAGCATAATGTCAGTTCGGGACTACGTTCGTGTATTTATTGGTCTCTGTATATGAATCTTAATTTTTAACTAATCTATCGAAATCAAAACACAACGAATTCAGTTTAAAGTTGTTTTTTTTTTTTTTTTTTGCCATTCAAATTATTCAATACAATGAGAAACAACTGACCCTTCGATTATATTTACTAGCGTTAAGTCGCTTTTATACTTTGCTTAGATTGTCTAAGCCAATGGTTCCTAACCTTTTTCCTTGGGATATTTTACAAATCTCCAACGACCCCCACATCTGCATTTACTCTGTTCAGACAGATTTCCCTCTGTCTTCGCAGACCACAGGTTGGGAAACATTGGTCCTAAAGAAAATTTGACATCATACAATTTATCGCGTATCTGTGTGTAGAGTTACGTATGCTGCTGATAAATGTCTCCGTTGTCGTGCAATATTCTTTCTGCTCCACTATTTTATTTTGCAGATACAATAAAAACTGTGATATATGTTTAAACATATTTATTATTTATAACTTTAAACTTTTTTTTTTTTATTAATACATTTTATAAGTCCCATTAATGATTTCTGAAAAGTATTGTGGTAATCATTCAGAAGACGTCCGTTATTCACGTTAAGAGGAATCTTTTACTAAGATGATGGCCAATATTGTTACTATTATCACCTTTATTGTTTTTGTTAAGACTATATAACTGGCAATTAAATGTCTATTTAATGCAGTTTACTAGCAAAATAGTAATAATAACATAGGAAAATACTTTTAAATGGGGCACACATTTAACAAGATCAGTGTACCTAATAAAGAGATAGTATTACCAAATCTTTGAAAATATAAACACACCGAAATTAATTAAATTGGTTTAGTTTATCTTATTAATTCATTAATTAATTAATTTATTTAACGACCCTCACCCCAGCACCCAAAAACATACATCGGTTATTTGGATCATACAATGGTTAAAATATAAAACTATTTTAAAATCAATTGATGTAAAGAGCGGATTTACAATATATTTCAATAGAAATAAAAATTTATATAATAAACAATATATTAAATATCACTATGATAAAAAAATATATATATATAATAAAACAATGGTGAAAACAAATTCAGAAAACTAAGGATGAAACAGATTATGTAATTATTCAGTAATATATAATAATTCTTTTGAGCCAGGTTTTCTAATTTTTTCAGCCATTAGATAATTCAACGCTATATCATGAAACCTTCCTTGCTAAAGTTTCATAATACGTAGCTCATTGAATATTTACACGATCATGTACCCGTACCATAGTATTATCATTCTGTGAAGATTTAATAAGCCACTTGTTGGTAAACATGTTGTAACTGAGTTTCCGTGACACATTTCACGTAGAACCTTTTGTCTGACAAACGTTTGATCACCTTCTCCCTCTAAGGTTGATATACTGAAGGTCAAATTTTTTTAACCATATGAATTTAGATAATTACAAAAACTGCAACGGCATAACTTTAAATTCATCTCTTCGAGGAACCAAGGTTTATTAGTCTCAAAATTGTCATCACCTGATCTATGTCGTCATAACCTATTAAAGTGATCTATCCGTGCTTCAGAACGAGGGTGCTCTTTGTCAGACGTGTCATGGTGGCCTGTCTTGATCGACCAAAACCTCGTTCACTTGCAAAGGGCAGATCATCCCAAGATCATTGGCATTTATCTTTATTTAGCTGCCTTGGCAATAAAGCAAAGTTGGAGAGATGGCCAGTTATCGAACTGTGTTTTTAGATATCACTTCCACTCACGTCCATGTGCTGTCGCCTAGCAACGGAAGTAAAATATATAGGAATTCAATTCGGAAACTATCCCAAAGTCGTCTGTTCGATTTTCTTTCATCCGAAATCTGAAGTAATTTGCGATACCAAATATAAAAAAGAATATACTATAGGGAAAATAAACATAGACCTTCTGTTTACTGTATAGATTAAACTAAATTGGGATTTTGGAAAACGTGTTTTGCATAAAGGTTCATTGTCCAATTTATGTATAATAAAAACATACATGTATTCATTTAGTGTAAAATAATATCAGTATGGATTTTTTACAATACTTTTAAAAAAACATCGCCAATAATATTTAATACTAGAGTGATTTTGTTTCAAGTTGGAATACGGTACAGCCCATTGCTCCATTATAATAAATACAAATTCCTATTTAGAACATATATTTAAACATATTCATAATCAATATTATATGGATGCTTCTGCAATAATTTTAAGAAATATCGCCATTGATATTTAATAGAAGAAGGATTTTTTTTAATGTGAATAAAGTGCAATCCATTACTTCATTCTGATAAGAAGGAATTCCCATTGATATAACTTGGAACTCTCAAGCTGAGGATAGTGGTTCAAACCCAGTTGAAGGATGGCTCATACATGTTTGACATCCAAAACCCAATGGTTAATAAATCATTGTTCTATGGTGGTGTCGTTAAAAAAATAAAGAAAAAAATTCTCTTGAAAAGGAAAAATATTTACAGATATTCGTAATTTCATTGATACGTTAACTTACTGTTAATATATGAACATGCCTGTTTGCTATTCCGCTTCCAATTATTGTAAATAAAATATTGTTTAAACAAAACACAAATGCAATTTTATTTTTCTTGTTGCTTGATGTTTGTGGAGGGGGATGGGTGGGAGTGGGAGAACTATTCTCTGCATAAAACCAATAGGTTTCGGTGACAATCCATGCCGTATTGTATTTTAACATTCATGTAGTTTTCACACCATTTACCCTAAATTGATTTTCCACCTAATCAGATCCTCGAAATATCTGGCCACTTGTCTACTTGCTCGGGATCGTGGCAAAGGATAAGATAAACCCCTCGACAAGTGGTAGATCGTCTTCAAAGCACCATCTCGACCATTGGAACAACCACGAAAAAGGACTAATATCAGACCTGACAACCTCCTGCAATCAATCCACCGAAATAAGTATGTCTCTAACCAACTACATGTCTCCTCTTTCCTTTCAGTTAATGGCCAAAGAAGAGAGACCAAAGCGACTGTCCAGAAAAGCTCCTATAGCGCTTGGTAAATATTTGCGTTCAGTTTTTGGCAAACTAATTTAGAAGGGTATATTGTTTGAATGTGGACGTCTGTATTAAGTTACCACGCTGCGTGACTCACAATTGGGACTAAAAGTACTTGAAACAGGTTCGCAATAAAATTATACATCTAGGGACGATCGGTTATGATTACAGGCAGGGCCGGATTTATAACGGGACTAAGGGGGCCACCCTTTGTTAAAAGGACTTCCTTTATTTAAAAAATGAAATAATTATAAAATTAGTTCTATTCATTCATTTTTAAAAAAAAAATTTTTGTCACGTAATTTAATTTCAATGTTGAGGGGCCCATGAACCTGAAATGCCCCGTCCCCCCCCTCGTGAAGTCTAAATCCGACCCTGATTACAGGAATGAACTTCAGTGTGTCACCATGTATGTACACGTCTAATGTTTGTTCTGTTCTGACAATGACGGTGAATGTGTAAACCGTTAGCTGTCTGTATAGACTATATACCTGCATTAAAAAAGATAACCATTGCATATTAAGCTTTTGAAATTCTGTTTTAATATCTAGGAATATTCTACTAACATGGTAAATGTGGAATTCTAGGTCGGTGTGTGTTCATATAAAGTCAACCCCTGAAATTAAGAAAATGTTCACGGCAAAATAAATGCTGTGGAGAAATAGTGTCCGCGGCATTTTCCACGGCAATTTTAGTGTAAAGTATACTTTATTTTTAATACAATGTAATAATAAAAAAATACATCTTGAAAATTGTTTTAGTCCGCGGCAAAAAAAAGAGCCGCGGAGAATAAAAAACTCCGCGGCAATCACCACGGCATTACTAATTGCCATGGACAATATCAGGGGTTGTAAACTATAACAAAATTATTATGGTTTAACTTTATGGTATGCATTTAAAACCTTAGCTGTTTTGTTTGTTAATATTTTTAAAATGTAATACGTATTGTACTCATGTGTTAAATTATTAGGGTTTCAGGCTTTCTGTTTTTAAAGCAACCACTCAAGAATGTAACAAAAGTACACGCTTATGACAGATCGCTGCTTAGTACAGATTAAATAGTACTAAATTAGCTGATTTTGGAAGAAACTGAGGTGACTTTTAAGACAGGTGGCTGCTTAATACAGGCTTCAGGCGACCCCACACAAACACAAACCCAACACACACACTTAAAATGTTGTCTGGTAGACATTCTCCATTTTACTACATTACGCATCACTTAATAAAACGATGTTTGATCTTGTTCATGCTTTTTATCATTTTTAATAAATATTTACATACTTGATACGTTTAAAATACTTTCATTTTATTTCCTCATTCATTTAAAATATCCCCCCCCCCCTCCCCCAATAGCCGATGTTTACTTTTGTGCTGGGGGGTCGTTAA
>JAULBS010099042.1:0-16360 GCA_032355785.1 Symmetromphalus regularis | reverse complement strand
AACATTTAAATCTAGATCGGCAGTGAAACATTTAAATCTAGATCGGCAGTGAAACATTTAAATCTAGATCGGCAGTGAAACATTTAAATCTAGATCGGCAGTGAAACATTTAAATCTAGATCGGCAGTGAAACATTTAAATCTAGATCGGCAGTGAAACATTTAAATCTAGATCGGCAGTGGCAGATCTAGCTGGGACCACAGGGTCCCAGGTGCTCCCTAAAAATTGTAATTTAAAAAAAATTACTATTATATATTTTTTTTTAATTATTAGAATTTTTTTTTTTAATGTTTAGGGGGCCCCTTAAATGGATTTTCTGGATCTGCCACTGCCCGGAATGATTAAAAATATGGTAATAACTTACAATGAAAATGGACACATGTCTGGAAGTTCACGTGACCACTTCACTTCTCCCCGAAATGTTTGTTGTGTGCCAGAAATAACTCCTTGTGGTTTCCTGGAGATCATATCAAACCTGCAATAAATACCACACGTCAGTACTTGAAATTAACATAGCATAGACAGCCAATCACTAGTTAATCTAATCATACGCCAGTTAAAATTAGCAAACCTATACATGGGGCTGTATAAATAAATAACAAAAATCACAGAGGTTAATTTAGGGAGTATTGGTATTTTTTAAAGATGGAATCCAGATTACATTTGAGTTGTTTTTGGCTTGACCCCTTTCGGCAGCCCTAAGGATAAAAAACAAACAAATTTGTTAAGTACTATCAAAACAATTCTGAAACAAATACAGGGAGGTCACACCATAAGACACTTAGAAAAATTTAATTATAAAAAGGTTTAAATCATATTTTACATTTTGATAAGCTTTTAATTATCAAGGGAGATAACTCTGTAGTACAATGTTACAAGTTAACATACATAGTTTGTTTGTCTGCACGGCCACTGTGTGGCCTGAAGGGGACACTACCGGTAGCACAATGGTACAAAGTAGCACCCAAACTCCACAAATCAGCAGACATGTCGAACTGCCGATTCCGATCTCGATCAAAGAATGCTGCTTTGAATATAGCAGGGTGCTGTAAACAAAATAACAATACAGTAAATCAAGAAATTAATAATAAAAATGTCAAATTTACATTAATTAAATCAGTTAATTAAAGCATTTTAATTATAGCAACTGCACGATAATAAAACGAACAAGCAACATTAATTACATAAAATATAATTACATAAAATATGCAGTTTCTAACAAGATGAATTATCAAATTTAATACTCAAAGAAACCATCAACTCAGCCTGTGTAGGATTTTCTGACTTGATGCACACAAATGCTAACATACCAAGTACTCTTCCGTTCCAACGAGTGATTGGAAAAACTCGTCATCATTCAGTGGTTTGGCAGTCCCGAAATCTGACAGTTTGTACACTGACCTATTAAAAATAAACATAATCACTGACAAAAAAAATACAATATTATATGTTTAAGTGAAAGTATTTTTCTTGGAAACAAATATTAAGAATTTAAAATGACACTATTTTTAATTTTGCCTCTTATGGATGCACCTTATTCTCCCAAACTTCACTCCTAATGTTTTTAACTCACTCAACATCCAATCAAAATGTAATATTCGTTTTTAGTCTAGGAGGAAAATTAAGAAAACTAGCTGAATTTATGGTCATGTTAATAGATCAATAAACTTGCCTGTACTAAATATGACATAATTCTGTAAAAGTTCAAATGACGTAACTAAAACTAGGAAAAGTACATGGTAAAGCCATCCATAATGTTATAGGATTGCATTTATCTAAACTGTTGTGCAGTCAGAAAGTTTAAAGAGTAGAATGATTAAAACTGACTGGGTAATAAATAGAATAACAAACTCTTCATTATTTATTAGCACATTTATGTCACTCGTGAAATAATTTAAATTTGTGACTTGCTAGTGCTAGTGACAAATCAAAATTATTTCATTCGGGACATGAATTTGATAAAAAATGGTACCTCATTTAATATGCTATATGTATTGTAATTATTGTCAAGTATAAACAATAAAAGCTAAGACCCCAAAACAAATTGTATGCTTCAAGAACCTGATTCTACCTACTTTTATTCAATATTTCAATTTTAAAAAATGTTATTAATTTAAATTATATAAATTAAAAAAGAAATAAATTTTAAAAAAATATTTAAAAATCCCCAAATAAATACAAATGTCCTACTGACAATACAAAATTTCTTTCAATATTTTTCCACAAACCTACTATATTTATTTTGTTAGTGATTTTTAAACAAGATCTTCTCAACATAAAGTTAACGAGACAAATGCAATGTGTAGTTCACTCACTTTCCATCATCAGCTATACCTCGCAGGATGTTTGCCGGTTTTATGTCTCGATGTATGAACCCCATCTTTCTGAAATGTTCAATCCCAGCCACTGAAAAACAAGACATATAATACAGAGCCATAACTAACTTTTTTTTAATAAGGGGCAGTAAGTCTAAACAAATTTAGGGATGGAGGGTCAATAAGCTAAAAATTGTTACTTATTATATAATTATTTTATACTGAAAAAAAAAGATTAATGTCAACTGCTAACAATAAAATGGGTCCACTGAGAAGGATCGATTTGACGACCGACCGGTTCACAGGCAGATACACTACCGTTTGAGCTACGTCCCGCTCCCCACATCTTATAGCAGTGCCCAGTCATACACAATTACACCACCCCTAAATTGATGTCTGGCACATCCCTGGATTCTTGGTGGTATGATATCTTCCTGAATTACAATGTCACTGAATCGTGTAGATACCATTACTCTCGTGTGTCCTACCTACCCATGTGTTTGAGTAGAAGCAGAAACTCATCCTCGTCCATCCCGAAGGCATACTCCGGCTTGTTGATCAAGTCCAGCAGACTTCCCCCCTCGCAATACTCCATGATAACAACAGCCTTCCGAGTGCCCAGCTGTAACAAATATATCAAAATACAAATATAGAAATGGATTCCTTACGTCTATAAACCTAGATGATGTGATGGACATCTTAGATTTAATGCATTTTTCAAAACAAATTATACTGAATTTAATTTATTATGTCTGAAAACTTAGGAATGAAACCCACTTCATTTATGCGTTATGCAACAAGTGACAAAGATACTGAACACATATTTTTCCACGTTTTGTGTAGTGGCCATCTCTTTTTTTTTTATATTCAGCGAGACAATTCTTCTGGGGTTTTTTGGTGTTTTTTTATTGTCCCCAGATTTGATTAATTTGTATAAATAAATTATATTTATTTGGATTCTGTACATGTATGTAATTGTGAAGATATATGATTAAAGGATTATCCTATTTTGAGTTGCGACCATCTTGTGTTTTCTCCATTTATGGGTGCAGTGGAAATATTTAACTTGACTATATCTGAAATCATTTAAAACATATTTTTTTTACAGTTATAATATAAAAGCAGATGCTCATTAATGTACATCATAGTTTCTAGTAACAACCTGTAGAGCTACTTTAATCTGTGCATTGACATTGTATTAATTAATAACATATTCAGTCTGTCTAACAGGAGTCAAATTTCATGATGGTATCACAGCATTTGCCATAATTCTCCATAAGCATGTTTACATTTGCTACTGTGCCTTGGTATGTCCTTATCCCAGTGGCACACAAGTTATTAACGATGCCACACAAACAATGAATTCAAGGGTGACAATTGTTTCCTGTAAGTGAGAGGGATGGAGCAGGGGTGGGTAGGTGGGTGTTATGGAGGTGTGCCCCCCTAATTTTAGTGTTACTTGATATCATAAAGAGAAACACAGGAAATGATTATTATTTAGCCATTTAAATTTCAATTTTTGGAAACAAAAAGTGTGTGTGTGGGTGGGGGAGGGGGGTGTAATTATATAGGCATCCCCCATGTCCAAAATGTCTCAACTCACTTCCTCCTCTATTCCATAAAACTTGATGATGTTTGGATGTTGAAGATTTTTTAGAGCTTTAATCTCACGGTCCATGTCGAGGTCTGCACGAGGTCCAAACACCTTTAGCGCTCGGATTTCACCAGCCTGCAGAAAAAAAATAATAATAATAACAGTAATTAAAAAAAAAAAAAAAAAAAAAAAAATATATATATATATATATATATATATATTACTCATTCATAACCCAGTGTTCCACATTCTCAGGGAAAATGAGGGTATTCAGACCTCCTTGTACAAAAGTCAGGAGGTATTCATACCCCTAGATGGAAAACTCAAAGGGTATACATGTAAGCCACCGAACAGTGCTTAAATTAACTTGAACTTGACAGTTATAAAAATAAAATACTAAAAGATGTTTTGTTCACTATGTATAGGGTTCCACTTAGCATCTGGAAAAAGGGAGTCATCATAACTCACAGGGTTTTATTTTGGGAGTCAAACATTAAAAAATGGGAGTCAAGCATATTATTTCATAATTAACTGAATAACTGTCTTGTTTATATTACATGCATATATTATATCCATTATCCACTATTCTATCTTTATAATACAGATACATACGTGTATCCATTTTTTTTTTGTCATAAAAAAACTACTTTTGACGTCGGAAATATTTTGTGTCAACCATGACACACACACGTTTTATTTAGCAGTATTTTAGCGAAATATTGCATCAAATACGCAGGATTCCTGTGTCATGTGACACCCTGAGTAGAATGAAATTTAACAGCATCAGTAGTTTTACTCTCATTTGTCGAGTGGACTGCTACATTCTTCAACCCTAATGTATATTAAATACTATTAATTTATAGCATATATTATTTTGCAGGTACCAAACTATCTGCCAACAATAAGTGCTGCAATTGGAGCAAAGGCACCACAATTATATGTGTGGAGAATATGTATCTGCTTGCATGCGACACCTCGGATTCTTGTGGCTCTCTCATACTACAAATTTCACACAAGTGTACATGTTGGAAAACATCAGCAGCGCTACCTAACACTAGCAGCTCTTTGCACGTTTCTGCATATATGTGAAAATATGGCTTTAATATTTTTAACATACATTTCATCATCAGAGAATCCTGGTGAGTTACTTTTATTAGCATCTTACATTTGTTATACTTAATAATATATATTAAAATTGTCTTAGAAACTATCTTAAAATTCCATTTTCATTTAAAAACTTAAAACACAAATATAATTTAAAAACTTAAAACACAAATATAATGACGCTAAAAGTTCAAGATCAAGTAGTTCAGATATGCCTATGTCCAGTTTGGTTCAGGCATATTATTTGGCTTGAATGAAGATTTTCAAATTCATTCGGAGGCAGTGGTGGATCCAGAAAATACATTTGGGAGGGGGTTGCCAATAATATGATGCCGATTCCTCAGATTCTTTAACGTTAAATAATAATATTAAAAATTAAAAAATAATATAATTATAATAATTTTTTTAAATGTTATTTAAATTGCAAAATTTAGGATGGCAGGACCCTAGGTACCCTAGATGTGCCACTGATAGGTGATTAAACAGGATATCTCAGAGTAATATCTTTATACAAGTATGTGTATGTTTTAACTTTTATCATTTTAGATATCCATGAATACTCTTTCATCTCATTTATGGGGTTTTCAATGACATATATGTTGTTAACCTGTCTGGTTTTTGGATGGGGTCGGACTGCTAATGGAAGAAGTATGACTAGCAGGGTAAGTATTCTAAACATACATGCACATACTGTAGATCTTGAAATTAATGCGATCGTGATATTAAATTAATGTGAAAAATGTGAGTTCATGTAATTCGCATTAACAATATGACACATTTATCAATTTATATATGATGAGTTTTTCAAATAAAACAAACATTAAAATACCAGTACATGATATAGTAGCTTATCATATTTTATTAAAAACTACTGAAAATGACAGTCCAGGCCTTGACCGTAACTTTTTTCAGGTGGCAAAATCTGGTAGCTCTCACTGAAAATTGGTAGCTCAATTTTAATAAATAAAAGATTCGGAAAGAAAATATAAATAATTTATTTTAGCTTAAACATGTTTTTTACATAATATATATATTCATAGCCACTGAATTACTTCTACTTATTTGTAATCGGTCAGTGTTTTAAAGAAGTCATGCCACTGATAAATATACTTTTTATTTCGAGAACATATTGCACAATTGCCACCAGTTGGTCAGTGTGAGCAATTAACACCATTACGGTGACTTCCTGTCAGAAGAGCGCACACATGGAATGTAGATTTTAGACACCAGTGATTCATTGTTTAGTCACTGCACAGGAAGAAAATGTGGTAGCCCGAGCTAGATATTAGTAGCTAAAACACCCCGGGCTACCACAAGGGTCGAGCCCTTAACACAAGACAAATGTACGACATCAGAACATAATAAAAGTGTAAATACAAATGTTTTCTAAACCACTACTCCAGTAAGCTGCCAGCTACTTGTGATGATAGCCTTGCATGTTATGTATTCACTTTTGTCATTAGGAAATTAATTCATGGTTGTTTCTGACACATTTGAGTGTTCTCATTTAAGTGAGTTGATACCAACAAGAACAATGCTTGTGGTCTCTGTTTTAGGGGATTGCATCACCGGCTGATTGCTCCACAAATGTGTGTTGTTTGGAAACTACTATACTAAAGGGAGACCACTTGCATTAATTTCATATCTCATTTTAGTCTGACCATCAGCACTTGAATTAATTTAGGGATGCAGTAATTTCATGATTTACAAATTACAGTATCTTGTTTACGAAGCTTGTTTAATGAATGTACACACTGGAAATGTTTCATTAATTAGAAATAACATTTCATTAGTGTCTCCAGTAATGAACTGAAAAAAACATTGTCTTGTTTTGAGCATGCTGGATACCTTCATATCAGATTACAAACATTACCAGGCCCAAAGGAGCCGGGGAGGCTCAGCCCCCCAACCCCACCCTACTTTTTTTCGGCAGTTTTTATTTGTGGTTAAAACACATTTTATACACACATAAAAATTAGCCACCCTGCCACTTTGAAAAATCGGCCCCTCCCCTACCAAAAATCTTTACTACGGGCCTGATTATTTATCAAAAAAAAAAAAAAAAAAATTCAGTACTGATTGGCTTATCAAATAAACATTGTGCAATTACATTGTTCATATACCAACAAGTTGTCACACCTTTTGTGTGGGGCATACGCTTAAATTATCAGTTATTTTAGGGATGCATTGCTGGTTTAAGTATCATTCTTGAACTTGTTTGGATATTTCTATTATGCTAATTCTGGAGGTCATTGATAAAAAGTGATTTTTATATATTTGCTTATAAATATTTACATACACTGTTCAAAAAGCATAAGGGATTTTCATCCATAACACAAGTTAACCGAAACGGTGAAATGTTTATAAAAATAGCTATGGGTGGCAATCCAAAAGCAGTGATACAGGGGTGTACATTATGATTAACCCATTTCAGATACCGGCCAGTAACCTGGTAAATCTGAGATGCGATCGTGGTCTCTGTTTGGAGTTCAGTTTTGTGGTTCACTTTGGAGAAACCTGAGGTGGCCAGCAGGGCGGATGATTATAAATACTGAACTCGCCCAACTCGATTTGAACCCGAGACGGGCGGGTGGGCGACCGCTAATCTACACCCTTGGTGATATGACAGGATATTGCCATGAAATGTTTGTGTCTGGAAATAGAAGTAGGACCGAATCAAACCCATACAAACTGGAAGGGTAGAACTTGTGAAATTTAAGTTTATGGTTGATAGTAATCCCTTTTTTGTTTGTTTAAATTTTAATGATATTACTAGAGCACATTGAGCTATTAATCATTGGCTATTGGATGTCAAACATTTTGTAATTGTGATATGTAGTCAGTGTGAGCCAGCATCCGATGGGTTTTGAACCGCTGCCTTCAGCTTAATGGTAGCATATCTGCCTGTGAACTAATCAGTTGTCGGATTGATCCTTCTCAGTGGACCCATTTGCAGTTTGGCTATTTTCTGTTCCAGCCAGTGGTCCACACAACTGGTTTATCAAAGGCCGTGGTATGTGCTGTCCTGTCTGTGGGACGGTGCATATAACAGATCCCTTGCTGCTTTTTGGAAGGAGTAGCCTATGTGGCGACAGCGGGTTTCATCTAAAGACATGTCAGAATGATCATATGTATGACATCCAATTGCCGATGATCTGATAAAAATAAATGTGTTCTAGAGATGTCGTTAAATAAAACAAACTTTACTTCTTTCCCATTTATGTAGTGTGGCATCCAAATCTGCCAAATATCTCGAACACTGTGGACCTTGTCTGTTGATATCCCCACTATGTTCAGTAATGGGAAGGTGATGAGCATAGTAATGTATATACCAGGCACAGCGGATGTAAGTGAACATTGGTGGGGCAAACAGAGACATTGGGAGGGGGGGGGGCTAACAGATCTAGACACCACGCCCCGAGTTTCAAGTGGATACGAGGTTATGCTTGATTCAGAATTATTGCGGGATGCTACAGCCCCCCAAAACACCACCTGTTCCTCTTGCCTGTATACTAATTTTTAGATCTGTATCACATTTCATTCCATACGTACTAATATTTGAACTTAAATATCCTCTAGTTTGAACAGTTATATACGGTACTAGATGTATGAATATACATTTTATGTTTTTGTTTTTCTTTGTAGGAGAAAAAATCTTATCAATATAAAATTTGGCTTTTTGTGACAAATGTTGCCAGCTTCATGCTTGCAATTTACCTGTATCTCAGACACAATGCCTATTGTGAACCTGGAGGTAAGTAATTGTATTTTTAAGTTTGCATTTACCCTATATATTTAAAACCATGTTTTTGTTTTACATTTCAATATTTTTAACAAGTATTAAAAAATTTAGCCATTCATTTTATTTGACTGGTTTTATCAAGAAGAAGGTAATGAAAAAAGACAAAAAAAAATTTCCAACATCAACTGTAACACAAAGCTGAGTACCACTGTGCTATGTATACATGTAGTTCAAGTTATGCCCTTTATAATATTTTCAAAATTCTATTTTACTTTTATACTACTCCACTAAATTATTTTATAGTTAAAAATATTAGAAACATATGATCATCTGTTCATGAATTTAGTTTAATTTAAACAATTACATATTATTGTTTAATATAGTCTGTAATCCATATAAAATTATGTTACTGTAAATACTTATTTTATAGCTTGTAATAGTTGGGGAGTTTACTAACAACCGATAGGCCAAAAAAAAATCCACTGCATTTTAATGTTTTGCATTACTTTATGATCATACTACCAACACTGCATATTAATCTGTCCAATTTGCAATTGAGATTTTGTCATAATGACAATAAATAAATCATAATAAAAATATATTTTCTCAGGCTAAATCAATTGAATTAGCCTCCGGTTTTGATGTTATACTATTATCATGGTAGTGTATTCAGTGTAATGGTTTCAAAGAGAACGAATAGGATAATCAAAATTTAAAAATATTTGCTGTTATTTAAAAAAACAAAAAATTGTTGTTGTTTGTTACCTTTTATTTATTTTTATTATTATTTAAAATGTTAGTTTTTTTTTTATTTGTACCTTCACTGTTTAAACTGTATCATGTTTGTGTTTAGTGAATAGTCTCTAACTTATTACAGTGTAGGTCATTACAATTTTACTTACTGTTATTGAGATTTTATGGATGTTTCTTGATACCGTAAGTCCTTCTACCTGCTGAATTTCGCAACTGGGTATTTCATGCACGCATAGTTACCTTAAATTGTGTTCTGCAAATCACTGAAGATAACCATTGATTAAGGGGCATCCATAATTTTCAACATTTCCACAAGTGTACAAAGAGTACACTCTTAACCAACCCACCTCACCCCCCTAAAAGTGTACATCCCCAAATGAAAAATGTTGATGCCATGAAGTAATCCAGGTCCATATTCCCCAAAACAAGGCCAGGGAACTAGGAGTTTCCAAGGATTGTTCCTAGAGCACGCAATGGTTGTAAGAACAAAGATAAATTTCAAATAAAAAATTGTTTATATTGTTCCGATCAGGAGTCGTTTTACACTGTGATGTGAAGAGAGCTGAGCTAGCCGTGCACGCAAAATTTGAATGTGTCCACCAATTCACACATCAATGGATCGACATTTTTCATTTTCCAAAAGTGTACGCTGGGCCCTTAACCCCCTCCCTCCTCGCGTACGGTTTGTATGCTCTTGAAAATGTTGAAAATTATGGACAGCCCCTAAGGAGTGCTGTGTTCTCATGTATTTCAGTGCATGGTGGGTTTGCAGCATTTGATTATGTCACAGTCCTTACAAACATTGCATTCAGCTTTACGGCCATCTTGGATTTTGGTGACCATCATTTGTCTTTTAGCGAACCGTATCAGGAGTCGTTGATAAATTCTCAACAAAAGAAGTGTAAATGAGTATGTTCGAATATCATCTCTAAATGGAAATAAGTGACTTAATATTTATTTCGTTTTGTTCTTAACATCGGTCATGTAATTGTTAATACGTGTTGTAGATGTAGACAAAATCCAGATGACACAGGTTCCTCGTGTATCATCACTAACTGTGCATAATGTGTTTGTGAGCATATTATGAGTTGTCTGTTACATTATATGTTAGTACATTCATGGTAAAATCTGCTCATTGATTTTTTTATGGGTTTAATAGCTTGTTCTAGAATAGAATGACCTATATTATATGTTAACTAAAGTATGATAATCTGCATCACACGTGATAAAAACTTTTTTAAAATGATGACAAATTGATGATTATACAGAGAGTTCACAAAATATGTGTTGGCTGATGCTGGATTGGGATATGGTTATGTAGATGGAGTCCTTGAGACACTTTTAATTTTTTAAGTGATTGTCTGTGTACAATGGTAGACCACCATACTCTCAATCTGAAGAGAGTGGTTCAAAACCTTTTGGAGGCTGGCTGACACTTGCTATGTGTCAAAATTACGAAATGTTTGAAATCCAGTAGCTGATGATTAATAAATTAGTGTGGTCTAGTGGTGTCATTAAACAAAACAAAAAAAAACATTTTAATTTACATTTTTACCTCAAATTGTGATCATAATGATCTTGCTTAGAACTGGCACTTGAGCTAATTTAAAGCTAATTTTTTAAAAATTTATCAACCTATAATGAAGATCAGAAGAAAGTTCAGTAGGTGAGTTTCGACTATAGCAAAAATAATAAAACCATACAACTAATAAACTGGTTACTCACTGAGACGATTTTGACATAACAACGTTTTTCAAATTTTGGCATTATTGTTTTTTTTCTGTAGTCAAGATTCATCTGAGTGAGCCTCATTGGTCCAGTGGTAGGACATTGGACTCTCAAGCAGATGACTTTGGTTCAAAACCCACCCGATGCTGGCTCACTTTGTGTTTTGACTTTATGTCAAAATTTGACATACAACAGCCGGTGATTAATAGATCAATGTGCTCTGGTTGTGTTGTTAAACAAAAACAAAATCAAGATTCATCTGATATACTTTCTTTTAATAAGTCATAGATGAGATTCTTCCGCCCATGGGTGGAATTCTGCCCTTTGCAGCCGCCTGATTATGGTTTATAAAAAAAATCTGTATTTTAATAGCAAAAGTTCCAATTTTCTTTGTTCCGTCATTCCAGTCCTACTTTTAGAACAACCGGTCTCATTTCACTTTCAGACATTTTTGTGAAGGGCCACTATCATCTATGATAAATGGAGTTAAAATTACTAGTACCGGGCATTGCACAAAAGTGATATTAACTTTTTTTTATGTATTAATATTTGGTGATCTCATCTGAAACTAAAAATCTGTTTATTTTTTCTACTTGCAGTGTACACGCAGTTTGCTTTCTGTGAATACGTCGCAATTGTCACCAACATTATGTATCACGTAACACAGAGTTTGGATTTCAAGAAATCTTGCCTTTTTATCACTACATAGTGACCCTCTATGGTCCATTGGTAGGACATCGTTTTCTCAAGCTAAAGACATTGGTTCAAAACCCGTTGGAGGCTGGCTAACACTTGATTATGTGTCATAATTTCCAAATATTTGACATTCAGTAGCCGATGATTAATAGATAAATGTGCTCTACTGATGATATTATTATTTATTTATTTTCACTATGTTACTTGTCCTCATTTCTCGGACGTCACTGTGTAAATCTGGAAGAGAATTTCACATACAGTTCAACTGAGACGTGATACAGGAGATGTTTCAACCATCAGTTTTCCGGTGATACTTTGTATATAAATTATGTTTGATTTTCTCCGACTAAACCGCTGACAGTTATATCGTGAAAACATGTTAACCAAGACAGACAGATAGTAGATGGTTAGGAACAGGGTTCCCACGGTCATTAAAAATCTGGAAAAGTTTAGAAATTTGCTAAATACTTTTTAAGGGTTTTGAAAAGGTTTTAAATTTTTGTTAAAACTGAAAAGTCATGGAAAAGTTTTGAAATTTCTGCATCAGCAAAGATTTTTTCAGTCATGCTTATCAGTGTGCGGTTACTTCTTGTGATGCATTATGTCCATAAAAACCAGGTTTTTCACCATTTAAAGTATTTTATTTTTTCCTCCCTAAAGAGTATAAACCCGGTCTTTTTATGCAGATAGAACATTCCGTTTTTCCAGATTTCAATTTTAGCTCATGACCATGTGATACATCTGTACATTTTTATGGATTTGTGAGTGAAAAGGTCATTAAATTTTTTGAAATGACTTTGAAATGAGAATTCTTGGAGATTATATTTTAATATAAGGTAACTTGAGTTTACAATTTTAAAACCTAGTGATGCAAAATCTCAATTTATAGTTGTATACTCAACCAACAAAGAATGTATGTCTGTTGAAATATTGAATATTTTTTTTAATCAAACACAACTGTGTACACAACTTGTGATATTACTACACACACACATACCTCGTAAATTGTGTGGTTATCAAATTCCAGAATTTCTGCAATGAATCTCGTCTGGTTTATGAAATAAATGACTATTGATTACATGCATACTTTCTTTTTGGTTGACTATATAATATTGATCAAAATAATGTGCCACGCATAGGAGTTGGAAGCACATGACTTAGATTATATTTTATAAAGTATCTGAGAAATGGTATCCATTTTTCTGAAAACAGAATACTGTATAAAAAATATTGATATGGAAAGATAAAAAAATTAAAAAAAGAAGAAAAATCAATATAACTATCATAAAAGTCTCGGGCCTGCCAGTTAATTATTATTTTTTAATGTATAATAATATTATAACACAATATCCTCAGTGTTCCATATTCTCAGGAAAAGTGAGGGTATTCAGTCCTTGTACAAAAGTTAGGGGGTATTCATACCTCCAGAGGGGAAACTCAAGGGTATACGTGACCGAACAGAGCTTAATTAACTTGAACGACAGTTATAAAAGTCAAATACTAAAAGATGTTTTGATCACAATGTAATATTTACTGATGGTTATAACTGTCATAATAACTAATGTGATCAAGCAGACCCAATTACGTTCAATCTGCGGCTGAAACTATACAAGTTATACCTCGGTAAAAAGCGGTACATGTTTATACCTCTTACGGCAGATTGCCATTACGTTTTCATACCCTTTTCATCCCTTCTTACGTGATTTCGAGCATCAGGAAGTACTATACCTCCATTTCTACATGATGTGGAACACTGATCCTATATGTACAATACCTAGCACGTAAAGGAAATCTGTGTTGGACTTATTAAACTGTATGTAGACTTGTGTGAAAGTCCGGTTTAGACTGCATTTCATATGGCTTCCATTAATAAAGAATTAGACATGCATGTATATTTCTAAGGCTACATATTATTTATTAAAATTTTACACAATATTAAAGAACATTGTCATAACTTGAACTTGTATTTTTTTATTCTATCATAGTAATAAATATTTTTATTCTCTCATATACACTTTTTTGTTCTTTATTTGCCGACTGTCGTATTTATAATATCACATGCAGTATTAGAGTGGATAGTCGATACTATCATGATACTATGGGATTTCTCGACTGGTATGGTCACTGAGGGTCATTCACAATTTAATTGTTTCTATTTATACTGAGTGCCACACCAAGTATGCATAACATATTTTGAAGATTTTAATTTGATAATGATTAATTTACATTTGTGCACCGGTTTTAACTTTGTCCTCACCGGTTTTAACTTTGTCCTCAAGTGTATACAGTTGAAAATGGTAATTATTGAGAACAGCCCGTTATCTTATTTCAACATGATCAGTTATTATTTAATCATCTTATATTTAGTCACTATCATCATTGTTAAATGTTGAGTGGACCAAAGACCTTCAGTATCTATACTTCGTGTCACCGGAAGTGGAACAACAAAACACCAGCGTTTTTCAGTTGAAAAATAAGTGTCAAAAGGACAACCAACTGGCTTTCAAACCTTTTGCAACGCGTACATGATACACAAAAGTATTTCACTTCATAACGTTTTTTGATTATATGTAGTTGCTACGGTAACATAAATCGTAGCTGAAAAGTGCAAAAAATGGCTTAAATCGTTTTTTACCTCATAACATTTTTAATATTCAGTACAACTTCTTGAAATTTTGTATAAAAATGAGGTCTTTCGTTTAATTTCCAAAACCGTTTTCCTTTTTGTTCTACAGTCCCTAGAAGATAAGTTGTTAAAAACGATGGGGCCAATCTGATGAATAAGGTAATTGGTGATGGTCAAGGAGATTATTTAGTGCAATGGTTCCCAACCTTTTCCCACTAGAGAACTCCTTGGGACGAGGATAGAGTCGGGGAGGGAGGTAGCAGTCAGCATGGAGTTACGATTTTGAGGGAGCCTACTCCCCCTGGTTTTTAACACTGTTTACAAAAATACTGAGCAGTTTGAAATGGGGGTCGATATTTCCCATCTTGCCTGGGCTTATTACCAGCTCCTCGTGGTTCTACTTGGGGTATTTTACAAATCTACGAGGACCCGACATCTGCATTTACTCTGTTCAGTAAGATTTCTCTTTGACTTCATGTATCCCAAAACAATTTTCACGGACCCGAGGTGAAAAAAACACTGTTTTAGTGGACAGATATTCCAAATTGATCACGATTTGGCTAAATCATCTGTTCTTGGTAATAATAGCACATAATTTAGATAGCTGATTCTCATACAAAAGAAGCGGGATGTTGCTCAAATGGTAGTGTTCACCTGTGAACAGGTCGGTCGTTGGATCAATCCTTCTCAGTGGACCCATTTGCAGTTTGGACTATTTTCCATTCCAATCAGTGGTCCACAACTGGTTCATCAAAGGCCGTTGTATGTGCTGTCCTGTCTGAGGGACGGTGCATATAAAAGATTCCTTGCAGAAAGAATAGCCTATGTGACGGCAGCGGGTTTCCTCTAAATAAGTCAGAATGACCATATGATTGACGTCCAATAGCCAATGATAAGATAAAAATCAATATGCTCTAGAATATAAAATAAAAAAAATCATTAAAAAATTCTATTTGGTTTGCATCTAGCTAGAGAGACGCTGGATCTTTTTGAAATACATGGTTAACTTAAGTGCCTAAGAAAATGTCTACACTATCTTAAATGATCAATGAGGTTACTGATGGAATGAAGACATCTACATGTTCATACATTATAACTCCGTGTATACATGGCTTTCACCAAAAAATTTGAACGGTAGATCCAGAATATTTATCACAAACAAAACCAATTCTGAAAAAAATGTTTTTTTTTCTAAATCAAGGGGGGTGTCCAGGGGTCCGGAACCCCCTTTTCAAGGTTTATACATATATTCAGAGTGGAAGGGCGTGAAAATTAACGATTTCCCCCCAGTCCTATTCATCCATCACATTTGGACCCCATCTTTCGGAAATCCTGCATCCGCGCCTGAAATGTATGTGGAAATTTCGTATTGTAAGGATCAGTTGCAGCCGCCTATAACATGTTTCTGGTATGCATATACATTTTAAATTATTAGTTGGTGATCTGTGTTCACTGGATGTTGTTCTGTATAATAATCATTTTGTATTATAAACTTCGCGTTTACATCGGTTAGAAGTGGAATGAGGGTTAAAACATTGAAACAATTTAACGTTGGAGGGTAGGGTTCACTCTTACATACGACCAAATATCGGGGAAGAAGTAACAATATGTGGTAGAAAGGAGGTTTAAACCCTCTTGGCAGGCACGGCGAAGAGGGGTGGCTGGCTGGGGCTCTAGCACCTCCCCAATGATTATGAATCAAAAACATTACTAGGAGAGAGAGAGAGAGAGAGAGAGAGAGAGAGAGAGAGAGAGAGAGAGAGAGAGTGTGTGTCTGTGCCTGTCGTATTCTGTGGTCCGGA
>JAULBS010099031.1:0-16360 GCA_032355785.1 Symmetromphalus regularis | reverse complement strand
ATGTGGCGGCAGCAGGTTTCCTCTAAATACATGTCAGAATGACCATATGATTGACGTCCAATAGCCGCTGATAAGATAAAAATCAATGTGTTCTAGAGTCGTCATTAAATAAAACAAACTTTACATTTCCAGTTTGGACTATTTTCCATTCCAACCCATCCCGTTGGTATTTATGCCATGGTGAGTGCTGCGCAAGGCTCAGTAGCTAGGTGTATACCACTTAACACCAACCAGTGGTCTACAACAGGTTCATCAAAGGCAGTGATATGTGCTGTCCTGTCTGTGGGATAGTACATACAAAAAATCCCTGGTTGCTTACCTGCAGTTCCCTGGAAAGACAGCACAGGAAGGAGAATTGTATGCCCAGGATATAAGCATGCAAATTACCACAACCACCAGCATTGAAGTTACATGTATTTAAACTGATAAATATTTTCTGTTTAAATCTCCCCGGACCCAGTGCCCTAGTCTTAAGACATTGGGCATGGAGGGGGACGTGCCCAAACCAAACTGTACGTGGGCACGAGTCAATATTATGACCTGACCTGCTGTTAAATGAACTTATAATCCACTACATGTAAGACATTACATGTATCTGAGGAGATCAATACATCATATGTTGTTTTCTTTGGAAATCAATATCTGACATAATATTAATAAATATTCTTTATATTCAGCATCAAAATACATTGTTAGTGCTTGAATGTGTCAATTTCATTTTCACGCTGATTCTGTTTTACTATATATGTATACATGTGCATATAAAACAAAATGCAATCTATTATTTAAAGAATGTTTTTTGTTTTGTTTTTAATTTTCTTATTGCCTCAAAATATATTGGTAATGTTAGGATTGGGGATTCCTAATTCATTACCTTACAGAATAAGTCTTGAAAAACTATACAGTTATATACAGAATTCAATAAAAAACTTGAGTTATTTTATATACATGTGTGCATAAACAAAGTCTCGTGACGTCTATTTGTTTGTTTGTTGTTGTTGTTGTGTATTCATTAAAAAACAACTATTTAATGAATGTTGTGTACCTTGATTACCTTTGATTAAATCTACCGGTAGTCCACTCACAATTGCAAAATGCAAGACACATTGCAAGATTGTAATTACATATTACTATTCTTTTAATGATTTACATAATGGTAATATGTGGATATATTAATGTTACGGACCCAATTATATTATTTATATTATAATAAATAAATAATTATCATAAAATTAATTACTGTGTATGAAGTACATGTACAAGAAGGGCCTGTTCAGCCAGTTAAATATTGGGGCTGGGGGCACCTACAACATAATCAATAAATGTAAATATTGTCGCCAAAAAAGGTGCTACAATTATGGGCGGGGGGTCAAATACCCACCTTGCCCTTCCATATATTTAAAAAAAAAAAACAAGTGCCATGATAATACATGTAGTTCTTTATTATAATATCCTTCATGTAAAACATGTTTTTCAAATACAATTTAATACAAAACATAACAACATTTAACATAATGTAGAACATTAAATATATCATATGTATTGAGTACAGTAAAACAGTTTAGAACATGACCACATGATGTAGAAATACAATGTGTTATAATTTCATTTTGTAATTACACATTTGTTATAAATACTTGGATTGGTCCAAATGACATCATGTGACTTTAAAAAAAAAACTATTCATACATGTAGATGCATGAACCTCAGTTTTGCACTATTTCGGACTATAACCAAAACTATTTTATGAATTATATCAACAAAGGAATCACCAAGGAATTTCCCCAAGATTCTATTTTTAAACATAAAAGATGACAGCAAAAAACCAGACAGGCCTACCATCTATAATGAAATATGAGCTTGGTCCTGTTTAATCTCACACATATCTTAACTGTCAACACATTTGCCTACTTTCATAATTACAAAGCCAGTGAACATGCGACATACCAGTTTCATCTATAGTGGTAACATTGAACACACTTTGTTCATGTACAATGTGTAAAGCAGTTTTGCGGTTCATACTTCCATGAACCTCAAACATTATCAAGTTCTATTCTTAAATGTACTGTAATTTTTTTTAATAATGTTCTTGTACCAATTAGTAAATGTTAAACATATTGTATGCTTATTTTTCCACATACTTTACATTGTAATACAAAATATATCATAATGTAGAACATTATATAAATGTTATAGAGTACAGTAAAACAATTTAGAACATGATCTATAAATATTCTACAAAACAATGTGGAACATGATGTAGAAATATTCTACAAAACAATGTGGAACATGATGTAGAAATATTCTACAAAACAATGTGGAACATGATGTAGAAAGGCACTATATAACAACCCCTGCAATGAAAAAGTAAAGGAAAGTTTGTTTTATTTAACCATGCTTCTAGAACACATTGATTTATATTTTATTATTGGTTATTGGATGTCAGTCATATGGTCATTCTGACATATACATGTATGTATTTAGAGGAAACCCTCTGCCACCACAGAGGCTACTCTGTTCAATATCAGCAAGGGGTCTTTTATATGAACAGTCCCATAGACAGGACAGCACATACCATGGCCTTTGATGAACCAGTTCTGGCCCACTAGTTGGAATGGAAAATAGCCGAAACTGCAAATGGGTCAACTGAGAAGGATTGATCCGACGACCGACCAGTTCACAGGCAGACACTCTACCATGTGAGCTACATCCCGCTCCACCCAGTGAAGAAAATGTGGTGGCAATGTCCATAGCAAAATAAATATTGTGGAGAACTAGTGTCCATGTCATTTTTGATGGCAGTTCTAGCATTCACACGTTCCCAACTTTGAGTGTGCAAAGGAAAAAATACATCTTGGAAACAATTTGTTTTTGTCCACAGCAGGAAAGGTGCCACAAAGAATGAAAAAGTCCACGGCATTGCTGATTGCCACAGGCAATATCAGGGATTGTATAATACTTTTTTAATAAAGTACATATATATATTTTATATATAAATTAATTACAGTGAATGGAGTACAAGCAGGGCCTGTTCAGCGAGTTAAATATTGGGGCTGGGGGCACCAACAACATAATCAATAAATGTAAATTTTGTTGCCAAAAAAGGCCCTACAGATTACGGGGTGGGGGCGGGGGTGCAAATGCCAACCTAGCCCTTCCATATATTTTAAAAACAAGTGCCATGATAATATATGTAGTTCTTTATTATCCTTCATGTAAAACATGTTTTTCAAATACATTGTAATACAAAACATATAAAAGCATAATAGAAAATATATACACATGTAGCAATTTGGCCTTGGTATGCAATATATTCCACACTTCACTTGGGTTCATATTATTCAGGTCTTGATACAGGCACTCTTATTAATGTGTTACATGCAATACTGTATTCCCCTGCGTGACACGAACATGCATGAATATGTCTGAGACAATAGCATAGCACATCACACTGGAACAAAATCTCTTGTGAGATTAATTTGTATTCATGGTTTAGTGGTTCCATTGCTGGTGAATGGTATCATGTGGCATCACCATTATTAAGCTACATCCCTAGAGACAGCTCTAATCATGTTAAATGATCGTCAATTCCTTGGTGTCGTGTCATGAATGTAAAATCTACATACACACGTGTTGGATGATTGTCAACACATCAGTTTGTACAGCTGATGTGCAAATTTGTTAATCTGAGTGCCACGGTTCTCAGTGTTGTGTCTAGTGATTGATGCTGATTGTGGGTTTACGAAACATCACCAGATACACATGTATGCTGATGAGTTCGTCGTATGTATTTACATACATGTATGTATGTTGATGAGTTGGTCGTATGTACACAATGTATTGTGTCTAGTGATTGATGCTGATTATGGGTTTAGGAAACATCACCAGATACACATGTATGTATGCTGATGAGTTGGTCGTATGTACACAATGTATTTACATACACACGTACATGTATGTTGATGAGTTGGTCGTATTTATTTACATAATATTCATATAATTACAGTATTAATAGAATCCATCATCAGTGGAGGTAATTCCAACCTAAGGGAGAAAATGTGCTTGTGAGGGCCGATGTTTACTGAGGCCCTTACAAAAACTGTTTCTCTCACAGTTTGGAATTGCCTTGTGTATACCTCACAAACGGTGATTGGTTCTTTTTCTTGCCCACTTAATTGTAAAAGCAAATTTTTTAAAACTACAATATGACGTTACATACAGTGAGTTCATTTGCACTTTTACAAATTATAATGACGTCATTTCATTTAAAAAAAAAATATTTCAATATTAATTAAAATAAATATATGTTACATTTTTAATTTAAATTTTTATTTTAATCCCTGAATATATTTACAGCAAACAAAACACCTATGTCTCCTAATAAGTAGTTCTGTTATTAGTTCACCGGAAAGGCGTATGTAGAAGTCGTCTAGCCCACAGGTTGGACAGATTTATCTAGCCCTGGGGTCAGACAGATTTATCTAGCCCTGGGGTCAGACAGATTTTTCTTGAACCGTGCAAAAGCTGGATAACCCTGTCCAGTGTGCAAGAATAATCTCTCTTCTATGTTCCAGTAATTTCAGCTGAATGGGAGATTTTATTTATTACTATTTTTTGTTTGTTTGTTTGTTTGTTTAGACAAAATCATCAAGTGGTACTGGTAGGACATTGGACTCTGGAGTTAAAGACGATGGTTCAAAACCCATTGTAGGCTGGCTCACACTTTACATGTACCAAATGTTTATCAATGTGCTCTAGTGGAGTTGTTAAACAAAAAACAAAACCCATCACTTGGTGGGGTTGGGGGTGGTGTGTAACTGTTAACTTGATTATCGATGTCCTGCCACTGGATGAGTCAAGTCCACTTAATTGCATTCCTTGTAAAGCATATTCCTGTTATTTGCATAATATTCCTTTGCACAGAATGTAATATCTTGTTAATTGCATAAGAAAATGCAAAAAAAAGTTTTTAATGTATCTTTCAAAGTACAAAAAACTATGGCAGATTTTTATAAAATAATCACACAATAACTGCATGTAAGTGTAACTGTATACTATTTTAACATCTGTTATAGTATTCAGGTTACTTGGTAAAAGAATTACTTTCTTAATTGTATATTTCTGATTTTTGTAATTACTATATGATAAATGTACTTCGATTATACATGAATAGTAACATAATGATAAAAGAATAAATCTGTTAATTACATAAAATATTTGGGCAAAATGCCTACACAATTAAGAGGATTCTACTGTACATGAACATTTGTATACATCTCTCAATCATGTAGTTCCAACAAATAAGGAGAAGGGAGTGGTCCTGTGATTTTTAATAAGGTCTATTAACTTGTCAAGGAAACTAGTCCTCCAGGCAAATGGAATTATTTCTTAATTTCTGCCTATGAGATAGTGGCATGTGTATTTTATGATACCGAGAATTCTCAATGAAATAGCATGTATTGATTAATTGTTAATGAAAGACACATGTGAACATATACATCAGCTTGTCATAGCAGCAAACTGAAGTAATGTATGTGCTGGTAATATGGTAAATACAGGAGCACAATCTAGCTCAAATGGTGGTGTCTGCCTGTGAAATGGTCGGTCATCAGATCGATCCTTCTCAGTAGACCCAATTGTTGTTTGGGCTATCTTTTGTTCCAACCAGTGGTGCAGAACTGCTTCATTAAACTTAAAGGCCATGGTGTGTGCAGTCCTAACTATGGAACTGTGCATATAAAAGACCCCTTGCTGCTTATCGGAAAGTGTAGCCAATGTGGCGGCAGTAAATTTTCTCTAAATATGTCAGGATGATCATACGATTGACGTCCAATAGCCGATGATAAGATAAAAATCAATGCGCTTTAAAGGCATCATTAAATAAAACAAACTTTACTTTTTACTTTACGGTAAATTCAGTGTTTATTTACATGTACATTGTATACACAGGTTAGTTACTAAACATATTCTGCAGCCATTTTGATTTGCATGTAACAAATCTGCCAGAAAATCTGTATAAGCCAAAAACATTTTAGGTAATTCATTTCATTTTGCATTCTCATTCAGTGGACCCATTAGGGCTATTTCTTGTTTAACCTAGTGGTCCACAACTGTTTTAACAAATGCAATGATATATTCTCTCCTCTTTGTGGGAAAGCACGTATAAAATAACACTTGCAGCCATTTCTTGTTTCAGCGTGTGGTCCACAACTGGTTTAACAAATGCAATGATATATTCTCTCCTCTTTGTGGGAAAGCACGTATAAAATAACCCTTGCAGCCATTTCTTATTTCAGCGTGTGGTCCACAACTGGTTTAACAAACGCAATTATGGTATATAGCCTACTCACCTGTGTGTGAGAAAGCACATATAAAATATCCCTTGCAGCTAATAAGAAAGAGTAGCATGTGTGGCTGTAGCAGGTTTCCTCTGAAGACCATGAGAAACAAACAATGCTGACACCTAGTATCTGCTGAATAAACTGAATTTGTTTTTGTTAATAATGGTCTTATTTGTTACTTTCTTTGGTGTCAATATATTGTATAATTATGTTTTAATATATCTTACTTGTATGCATATAAATATATAAAAATTATATTTTTTTTTTTAAAAAGAAGGAATTAATGACAGTGTGATTCCCAATAGCCCGTGTTTACTTTTGTACTGAGGGGTTGATAAATAAATAATAATAAATAAACAGATGAGTAAATAAATAAATAGTAAGTACAGAGCCTGACAGTTTTACAATTGGAGATAATTTTCACATATAATAATTCTTCTGTTGTTTTTCTTACACCAAATATGTTTTAATGTACATCTACATCTACTTACAATTCAAATGTAACTGTAAAATGAAATAATTAAAACAATATCTTTTTTCCAGACTACACACAAATATGAACCCATCAGTGAAGACGACGACAGATCTAAACACACGGTTATAACAGTTGACGAATCAAGAACTGCTGACGATGACACCGACATCACATTTGCCGATTCACCAGACATGAAAGAAGATAAAGAACACGACCTTAACCGGCCCCTTAATGAAAACAGTAATCAACTCGAAGAATTGGCAATCGTTGCTCCAAAGGCCGAGTTTGAGGACGTAGATCTGGATTCAAATGAAAATCCTCATTCTAAAGATGGACCTGATTCTGGTCACCCTGAAGTGATAGGTGGGATGTATGAAGATGCCGACGCACCTCAGATTGAAACGTTAGCCATCAGGACCAAAGACGAACCTGATGCTGCGAGCGTCTTTTCTTTGTTTATGGAAAAAGATTTTCGGTATTACTTTCAGCACCCCTATTTTCGATTAGTTTTGGCTTACTTTGTGACTGTTTGCAATTTTCTTATTTACGCGGAAGATCCCGTTGCACATAGTATTAAAGAGAGCACCATTCCCGTAATTGGGAATGATTTTGCCTTTGTCAGTACACGATACCCACCAAATGCATGGAGTTTGCTCAAAGTTTTTCTCTGGCTCACGGGAATCCTAATTGGAATGGTAGTGGGCAAACTTGTTGTCCACAGGCTTCTGTTTAGTAAGTATGTTTTTTTTATCAAGTACTTAATAATATAGTGCAAGCAATCATCACTTAGTATTCATTACAATAGTGTTTCCCGGCCTGGGATCCATGGACGCCAGGGACCAGTTATTCAAAGCATTGTTCAGCTAACCATGGGGTAGATGAATATTTCTCTTTAAAATATCTTTACAGAAAGTTCAAATATACTTCTGATTTGATTATTTATGGATACCTTTTGCTACAATAAACTAAGTTTCAACATATCTCTTCAATTACTATTTGCAAAGATTTATAATTTGGTTTTGAAATATTGAACTAACCCTTGTTTAGCTTAACCTTGCTTTGAACAACTAGGCTATGATGTTGCTATTAAAGGTTTTTGAGGGTCTGCAAAGTCAAAGGGGATCGTATGGAAAAAGATAGCCAAGTGA
Source organism: Symmetromphalus regularis (assembly GCA_032355785.1). Classification (NCBI taxonomy): domain Eukaryota; kingdom Metazoa; phylum Mollusca; class Gastropoda; order Neomphalida; family Neomphalidae; genus Symmetromphalus; species Symmetromphalus regularis. The sequence continues at coordinate 8,396 of JAULBS010099031.1, read as the reverse complement.
AGTAAATATATTTTTTTAAATGTTTATTTATTATTTCTTTTAAAAACAATTCATGAATTAACAACAAATTGATTATTGAATTTGTTTTGTGCTGTAGGTATAAAGAGTTATTTCCCTTTGATACTCACTAATTTATGTGCCATAAAATACTGAAAGTTTGTGTACAAATGGTTGCGTAAAGTTAGTCTTGAAAATGTTTTTTGTAGCCTTGAAAACGCCTTGAATTTCAATGTATTGCTCCTCTATGAATCATGTATTTGAATATCCCCCATCCCTGTTCGAGGTTACTTAATTATGTATGCAGGCTTGGTAGAATTGAAAATTTACATTACCCCTTTATTTGTTTATGCATTTTTTGTTTTACCCCATCTTTATTTTCCATAACCCATTTGTGTGGTTATGTTTGCACATGCGCAGACATCGTCTATGCATGGCGCATGATCGCGTAAAACCTATTTTACTTTACATCATGAAGGGCGACATCATTCCTTAAAAACCATTTATTGTCAATACCATGGCTGATAAAGAAAGCTATTTAGATAACAACAATCAAAATGTTATTGACAGTACATGACTAATAATATATAATACAGGGGTTTACCTGGCTTTTATAAAAGAGGGGTCCCTGGGACTTGCCTGTTTCTTTTCTGAGGGTCTCAACTTAAAATCTAGGGGTCCACAATTTAGTCAAGAATTGCAGAAAACAGGTTTAGCATTAAGAAAAAAATATTCATTCTGTCTTAATTTTTATTTGTTTTATATGGAATAAATGAATTCTTTTTTTGTGGCATTAAATGCCCGAGTATACCCTCCACCCCACTCACTATTGTTTATTCATGACTGAGTCGATTATATAACCAAATCAGTTTTGGTATTTTTATAAGAGTCCCATGGGATGCAACGTCTCTGATTTTTGGGGTCCAGATGACATTTTATTGCATCCTTTATGCAGGTTTTGCGAGTCTAGTAAATCCCTGTATAATGGTAATGTTATGACACACCCAAATAATACCACATCCACGATATATATGATTTTACAAATGCAGCAAAAGTAAAACATTTCAGTGAAAATGCCAAATACTGAAATGGACAAATGCAACTGACACAGCACTGTAGATGTAGCATGTTTATTGATTTCACATCTGATAAAACATAACACAATAAATGAATTACCGGTTACCTCAATTAGTTTTTGCAGTGGATAATTAAAAATGATTTTGCATTTGCTTTTAACACTTGTTGTATAAGTTATTCACCTCAAATCTTTCTTACAAAGTGTTAATGATTTTCTTTTATATTTTAGCACTAGAAATGTTTAACTACACTCCCATATTATGTTAAACACACACTGTTTTAATAGTCCAGCAGCCAAGTAGGCATTTTTTGCTTAACCTTGCAAAAATATCCCCAAAGCAGGTTATTGCTGATTTTGGTAGGGGAAGTGGTGTAGAATCAGAATCTGAATGATGCCTAGCTGGCATCATTGAGCATTTTGAATTTTTCAAGATGGCATCCAAGATGGTGGCTGCCGTAACCCGAAACACTACACATATGTTTGCAAGTTTAAGTTGGATTTTCTATTGTAATACATCTTTTTCAATGTTTTTATAAACATGAGCTTCGAATATTAGACTAGATGAAAAAATAAACTTAGATTAGAGGCCTTGAAATTGGGTCCAAAGATGTTTTTTTAAATTTAATATTGTGTGGGGAGGGGTCCAAAGTTAGTTACAACCAGATTATAATAGGGATAAAATTGTTAAATGAAGGGGATTGACCAGGCACAATGGACTCTTCCCCCCCTCCATAACCGACCAACCGAAAGTGAGTACTCCGCAAGACACTGAGGGTAGATGTATACCAATTACACTGACCAGTGGTTCACAAATGGTTCATGAAAGGCCTTGATATGTGCTATCCTGTCTGTGGATTTGTGCTTATGAAAGATCCCTTGCTGCTTATCAATAAGAGTAGCTCCATTACTGTGGAGGCAGAGGGTTTCATCTCTCCTACTAACACTAACCTCTGTCCTGGACAGACAGCACAGGAAGCTGAGTTGTGTGCCCAGTACAGCATGCTTGAACCTTAATTGGATGTAAGCATGAACATAAATACAACCAACCTCCCCACACACTTCACCCTCCCTTCTATAGGTCTACATGTGCATGTATGTCATAGGATGTTTTTATATTAGCAGGAATGGCTCTTTTATGTGCAAAACAGAATATCACATGCCAGCCAAGGGTGCAGAAACGGAGAATTTTTCACTAGCCTGCTGGTCCAGAACCAACAAAATTTTACTAGACAACCAGAATTTCTACTAGTCCGCCAGCCTATAGAACAATATATAATTTTTTATTATCTGACGTTCCATGAACTTTTATGCTTTCCAGTGTGAATATTGAGATTTCAACAACAAAAGGTTTATCCTTCATTAAAATACAGATAACCCATCGGACTGGTAGTTGCATTTTTTAATTCATCCATCAGAATTTTTACTTGCATTTGTCGAGCGGGCGAGTTCTTTCTGAACCCATGCCAGTTGTGGCCACTAGCAAGAATGCAGTTGGCCTGTCTTTGTTAAATGAAATATTAATTTATTATTTTTGTTGCTGAAGTAAAGAAACCATGAAGACTGTCACATCTCTTTGCTTTTAGCCAAACTGTTGCGACTGAAAATGTTTCATGATGACCAAGGCTCGTGGCTGGTGATGTTCCTATCAGTGGTTCTGACTCTGTTTATCACGTCGTATCTCTACAACGCCTTCCTTCTCATTGGTGGAGACTACACGGTGCAGTTCAAGGTCACGGATCTGATGGGCATCACCAACTCGTGGTTCATGAAAGCAGCTGCATGTGGAACCTGGTGTGGTGACTTCTTCACTGCATGGATGGTAAGACACACTTTCTCATAGTGTATTAAAGTAAAGTTTATTTTATATAGAGCACATTGATTTTATCTTATTGGGCATCAATAACATGGTCATTCAGACACATGTATTTAGAGGAAACCTGCTGCCACCACACAGCTACTCTTTCTGATAAGCAGCAAAGGGTCTTTTATTTGCATCATCCCACAGACAGGACAGCACATACCACAGCCTTTGATGAACCAGTTGTGGACCACTCGTTGGAACAAAGTGTATTAAAATGCACCTTTGACGACACTGTATTGTTTCAACACCCCATTAATTTTCTGTAATGGAATGATGATTCAGTAACTCTCCATTACTAAGTTATTACTGTTCCTTATGGATACGTGGGTCAAAACTTGTAGTTAATCCTTCTTTTTTACAGAGCAACACAAATTATGTAAAATAACGGAATTTAACGATGTCATGGTTTGTAGTCATGATTAGCTTGTGCTCTAAGGCCCGAAATGTTCTCAAATTTCAGCACTGTTGTGTTTATACAAACTACTATTGTTATATTATAGGTAATTTATAATGGTATGTTTTAAACACTTTTAAATTACTGTAAACATGACCTATAATGCTGTATTTTAAATAAGAAATGATCCTTGTAACTCCCCATTCCTTAAAAATAACAGGCTTTATATCCATTATTTTTCATGAATGGAGAGTTACTCGGAGATTCTCTTTAACCCTATGAACCCAATGAGCCTGATTACCAGCTTCATGTCATGTGTATACCCAAGAAACCGCTTTTCCAGCTTCCACATTGTCTTGTTTATAAACAAACTTTGGGAAATGTATGACGATAGTTTTGGTTCTTTTTTACCAATAGCGGAAATTACAAATGTTAATTTAGAAATGGTTTTTCATCTTGTTTTTCTCTAAAATGAACCATGGGCGAATAAGTGCTGCAATTAATTTTTTTGTACGAGTGTGAGTTGAATAACAATACATATGGAAATGACAGTGACTTTGAAATTGAAACAGACGATGAAATACATGTACATGTAGGTGATCAGCCTGTTGTACTTGTAGGCGATAGCAGTGTTTCCGATATCAGAAATGAATTACTTGGGAATGTTTAACGTGAGGTAGTTCATGGACTGGGAGCACAGGGTGGGGGTGAAATTTCTTTTTTGCTTAGGGTTCAAAGTGTTAACAGGATGGATGGTAAGACTCAGTTTTTTATAGTTTCTCAGGATATTATTTGTCACTTGACACTTCATATTCAAAATACTTATCATTGTCTTGTTCTTTGTGTAATCTAAAGAATTTGCTCTGTTCTATACTGAGATATATGTACTTTGTATTATATATTCTCAGGTAACTGACATGATGCTACAAGAAAAACTCTACCCAGGCTGGGCCAAACCTGTGAGAGCATGGTGGGTGCGTGGATACCACAGAATTATTTTGTTCTGGGTCATCACCTTGATTACGTCATTTGTTGTCATCTTTACCATATCGACGGATTACATCAACTGGGATTCGTTGAACCATGACCTGCTGCAGACCAATGAGATGTCCCGATCCTTCTTGGCTTCGTTTATACTGGTTTTTGACATGATGATAGTCATGCAGGTATGGGTGATGCTATTTAATTACAAGTCTGTAAAGTTTTGAGATGTGCAGGAATAGAAACTAAAGCTCGCTTACTGACGCTAGTCCCCGGGGCCAGTAGATATTTTTTTCCAATCTAAAAACTAAAATGGGAGGACTTGTGATTTTTTATGGGGACGAGTAACTTTTTAAGGCTATTAATGAAAATAATTTTTTAATTTCTACCCCTGATGTGACTGTCAAACTGTCCCATCTCAATCAATTTGTGCCTGTCAAAAACGAAAATGTACCTGTCACCAAATTAAGTTGAAATTTATGAATTTTGAAATAAATGAAGTTTTATAGTGTTTTTATTGGACTCCTCATTAACAGTTACTTCCCCTTTCAAATTTTCTTCATGTTTCAACCACAAGGACCCATTTGTTTGTACCACATCGTCACTTATCCATTTCAGTAAAGTACTGGAACTTAATGTTCTTACCTGCTTTTTCTCAAAAATGTGTGTTAAGTCATGGCCATCGAAACTCAGCAGCAGGGACAGCATCGACATCCCCAATAATTTGTCCAAAAGTCGTTAAATTTGTTAAATCTACATTTCAAAATGTACCTGCCCCCAGAACCCCTTAGCCCGTAACATCGCTAATCCACTGACCCAACATCACAATCGTTTGGCAGCCCTGGAAGTTGAATATAAGGTTTTGCCAGAACTACTGTGATTGATGTGATTTTCTTCAACATCTTACCTTCGTGATCAACCATTTGACATCAGTGCTGTTTAGAAGTACGTGCCTGACATCACATTCTTAGCAGCGTTCCCATGTTTATGAATAAAAAGTAGGGAGAGTGTGGTGGTATTATTTTGTGATATAAAAGAGAATCAATTTATTCATAATAAAATAAAGACCCTTGACCTAATTAATTTCCAAACAGTGAATTAATTTCAAATATAAACATTTGATTTGTCCATAGAAATATTTCATTCAGCTACTTACATAACCACCACATCTCGCTTATTATCAATATTTATAAAATAATAATGAATTATGCTCACAGACAAATTTAAATATAAAAAATAAAACCTTTTATTTTCCATTGAAGGTGATTGGTTAGCTGTTATTTTAAAACTTCTGAATATTTTGGTAGTTGCAAAAACTATTTATTTCCCCCCATGACGAGTTCCGATCCTGAAATTAGAAAATTTTAAATGTAAAAAGAAATCGATAGACTCGACATGGAATTCCCAATACCATAGTTTAGTAGAAATGTCTTGCATGATATGAAAATGAGATTTAGTATAACCAATGCATGTAAGTTTCATTTGTAATCAATAGTTAGACCACAATGCCCCTTAAGTTCCATGGGACTATACCTTTAATAAATAAATATCTTTAAGACAGGTTGTTTTTGATGAGAATACGTGACTGTATACTTTATTTGTATTTTTGGAGTAAGCAAAAAGTTAACATGTCTTATTCTGACTGTGTATAATAATTATTTGAATTCAATTAATCTACAGGACTGGGACTTCCCATATTTTATAAGTGCCATTGATATTAAACTACCCGGTCTGAACACATCTCGCATTGACTTTGACATTCCAAAATGTCTGAAACGAGAGTCCTGGCATTTTCACATCACAGGTAGGTACATTATTTATAAATACATTGACTCCCAGTAGCTGTTGTTTGCTTTTGTGGTTGTGGTGGGGGCGGGAGTCATTAAATAAATATTTATAATTAAGTTTAATATACAGTATATGTCATAGTATCAATCAATACAAAATATTTTCATGATTACTCAGATTCCATCATTTGCATACCAAGTATATTTTATGTTTAAGTATTACTATTTAGTAAATTAAAAATAAGTTTACCTGATTCACATTCTTTAATGTATTGCTAAAACTGTGAAAGAACCGTACATCATTATTTAGACAAATACATGGGTTGCAGAGACATTTGGGCCATGCCCACAACCCCACTTTTTAGGGGACAACTAATTAAAAAATTCTCTAATATTTTTTGGGGGGCTGTGGAGGGGCTGAATAAAACTATTTTCAGACTCGATGCCAAAATAAATTGGCTGGAATCCAGAAAGTTTTCAGAGTATAAGGGGGTGTCGAGTCCAATAGTAACATGTAACACAATGGCTGGAGGTCAAGATTTGTGCCCCCCCACCTCCCCCCCACTGAAATGCTTTCTGCAGGCCCGGAAATACCCTATGAAAATTTGTTTAGCGATTCATGACAATACTGAACAAAATATTCCTGCTAAATTGCAAAGTTTAATAATTAGTCAATTGTTTCCTTATTTGTAGGCCGATGGTTCAACTACGGGATTTTATTTTTTGTTATTCTTCTCGACCTGAACATGTGGAAGAACCAGATCTTCTATCAGCCATTTGATTATGGACAGTACGTTGATCAGTACGGACGGATACACTCCGTTCTGGACAAGGAGAGCCTGCTTGTATTCAACATCACCCAGCTGTCGTACGACTTCAGGAACAACACCATCAACCCAGCCACGAACAAAACCTACATCACGGGGGACAGCGTTATGAACTCACGCTTCTACAACTACTCTCTTCCCCTCAAATCTATCGCCTTTATTCCGAGCATCTGCGGCTTTTTGTTGTTTGGAATTCTCATTTGGATATACGGCAGATTCAGACCGACGAAAGACGACCCGTATGCGGGGAGGTTGAAAAAACGCAGAAAGAGTTGGAAACGATTTAGTGCCCGATTCCAGTGGAAGAAGCTGCGCAACCGGATCAGAAATGTCGAACCAATACTGACGTACTTCAAGAGTCGTCAGACTAATAGACGTACGAATATTGAGGAGAACGGTAAACAGGAAAATGATTCGGATAGTTGGCATGTTAATAAGGGAAGTATGGACTGTGATAATTAGACAAATATCGACTGTTCTGCCTTATATGTGTAGTTGTGACAGATTAGGATGTAGGGTATTTTTTTTAGTAACTGTGTTAGTAAAACTGTGTTGAATCTCTGAATAGTATACATAAATTTATATTCATTGATCAGGCTCGTATGAACAACTTTTGAGAGTTGGGGTCTCTGACTGATCGGATACAAACTCTATATCAGATTTTGGTTACAATGGCAAACATTAATGCGATATAAAAAAAAGGCTCACAAGTTGGGGGGGGTTTGTGCCTCCCCCTATCCCCTTCTGGTTCCTATGGGCATGTTGATGGCGAATAAATTGAAGATTGTTTTCACAAAACTTGCTAAGTCCATGTGACATCATTTTGAGAAAAGCTACATTTTACAGTGCTAAGTACAAGTAGAATAGTGCTATACGTGGGCTATTATGACAGTGTACCAGTATGTAAAGAGGAAATTAAATGAGTCACCATTTATCATCAAATTTATGTCCTGAGTGAAATAATTTCTCTTTATCACAAGCTATGTAAGTGACAAACTAAAATTATTTCATGAACAACATAAATTTGACAATAAATTGTATGAGTTTGATATTCTATTTATTAACCCAGACAATTTTAATAGTTGCACTCTTTAAATTTTCTCGGTTTCAAGACATTTTAGAGAAGTAATATTATGGATTATGTTATACTTTTTCTTGTTGTAGTGATATTATTAGCACTTTTACAAAATTATGATGACATGCTTATAACAGGCAAGCTTATTGGTCATAACATCCTGAGCGATCCAATCAAATGCTTTGTTACTCCAATGCTGATAAAAAAATTTGTGGCTTACAAAGCCCTCCGTAGTTGAGAAGTTGCAGGGTACAACACATCCTCATGATGTCAGGGGTCACTCTGGTCACTCCGAGTCCGTTTGGACCACTGACCAATATAGTTGACAAAAACCTGGGCTGAGCGTCGTAGCAGGAGACGATTTTGAAGCATCCAATCACAATTCGGTTTTCAATG